>CM051264.1:64670978-64763478 GCA_027921565.1 Artemia sinica | reverse complement strand
GTAATAATTTCTGTTCGTTTTAAGTTCTAATGTTGCGTTTTACTTTCAGTTGAAAAAACTTGTTTTTTTTTATTTAATTTCCGATCGTTTTTTAAATAATGCTTGGAAATCCGGCGCCCCCTTCATAGAAATGTCCCTTACCCCAAAGAAACATCCTCCATGGAAAGCTTCTCCCAAGTAACCCCCTCCTCTAGCCCCCCCCCCCACCAGAAAAAAATCCTTCCTGAAAATGTCTGTATACTTCCCAATAACCAATACAATATGTAAGCAATGGGCAAAGTTCATAACTTGCAGCCCTTCCCCTGGGAACTGTGGGGATTAAGTCATTCTAAAAGACATATTTATTAGATTTTCGACTATGCTGAAGAAAATGGCTATCTCAAAATTTTAATTGGGTGACTTTGAGAAAAAAATGAGCGTGGGAGGGGGCCTAGTTGCCCTCCATTTTTTTGGTCTCTTAAAAAGGGCACTAGAACTTTTAATTTCCGTTCCAATGAGCCCTCCTATGATATTCTAGGACCACTGGGTCAATACGATTACGCCTGGGGAAAAGAAAAAAATAACAAAAAAAAAACAAATAAACACGCATCCGTGATCTTTCTTCTGGCAAAAAATGGAAAATTCCACATTTTTGTAGATAAGAGCTTGAAACATCTACAGTAGGGTTCTCTGATACGCTGAATATGATGGTGTAATTTTCATTAAGGTTCTATAACTTTTAGGGGGTCTTTCCCCCTTTTTTCGAAAATCAGCCAAATTTTCTCAGGCACGTAAGTTTTGATGGGTAAGATTAAACTTGATGAAACTAATATATTTGAAATCAGAATTAAAATCTGATTCTTTTGATGTATCTATTGGTATCAAAATTCCGTTTTTTAGAGTTTCGGTTACCATTGAGCCGGGTCGCTCCTTACTTACAGTTCGTTACCACGAACTGTTTGATATACGAAATAATAATTTTTAGAATTAATGATTTTTGAAAGTAATAATATGGATCATTTGGGTTAAAAAAAAAAAAAAAAAACATGTGAAAATCTGTCCAGTTCTCGATGGCAAGACAGATATAGTAGTTTGATTGTTGGTGCCTATATTCTGTCTTTCAAATTTCAGACAAAAAAGATCTACACGAGTTTTATTTATAAGCAAAAGAAACAGAATTAACCGCAGGAAACTAACAGGGAACCCCTTGCAAGGATGGCTCCAGGCTAAGGACTCAGAGGGGGGGATGTGTGATTGCAGATGACATGTTATGGTGTGTTCGTTCGGGAAGGAGGGATGTCGTCCCTATTAATATAATTCTTAATTTGCTAACCATTACGCTTATGACTTTAAAAGCTAATGTATCTGCTTTAATAAACACAGACTCACTAACCAAACGATTTCTTGAAACGATTTCTCACCACCATAATGAATTTCAACAATAATAAATATCCAGCTCTTAATGTAAATTAATTAATGGGCGTAGACTATCAAACGTAAACTCTTTATCACAATCGCTAGAATTTCCAGATAGATCTTTCATATCTACGCAAATACAGCATTTGCTGTATTTTACAAAATAATGCAATGCTGTATTTTACAAAATACAGCATTGCATTATTTTCTTTTATTCTACAAAAAAGTAGGGGGGCTTTTTTATAGTACCGGGCGCCCGATTAAGGCCTAAATCTGGCCTGATTAAGGCCTAAATCCGCTAGAGCTACTGGTAGATTGTCAAACTGAATGATGAAACTAGGAACATGGGGAACGCAGTGTCTGATGTAATAAGGTTGCTTTTAAAGAAGCAGCGTGAACTATGAATTGAAGCATGTATGTGAAGTGCAAATTACGTACGAAGTTGTAAGACATCGTCCTGATGCTCTGCCCATCTTGTCGTACATAGTCCCTTAGAGCTGTGGGACTACTAAACTTCTTGTAACGTAATGCCTCTTTGCAGACATATTAAACAATTGGATAACAGATTCTATAGTCCCAATATTGTTTCTTACTGCCACAGCATTGTTTGACTTGGACAGTGAATTATTAACAGCATGATTGGAGCACAGCACCCTCCATGCATTTTTTGCTTGCTCGCTTTCTTTTTTAACGGCTCCTACTAGTTCAGAAGACATAGCTGCAGTTATTTTTCCCTATGCCTGCACACAAATTTAGATCAATTGACAATTCTTTCATGGTACATAAAAGTATTAAATTTAAAAGTATTTGACAAATTTCATCTTGAAAAATCCACCCGTGGATCATTCTATTCCTGGAAAGTTCTCCACAAGGAAATTCCCCCCTCCCTTCTGTTTGTATATAATAAAATAGAGCAAACATTGAAACAAATCAGAACAAATAAAAGACTATTCAAAATTAGACTGGGCAAGAATTATGTCCCTAGCTATTAACGTGGACCATGTACTAACCAGATTTTGGTAATACAGTCAATTGAACTTGGTTTAAAATGAGAAAGAATATTGGTTGATTATATTCGTATTAAATGATTGTACATTGGGTTTACAAAAACATCCCGTTTATCAAACAGTTCTTGGTAACTTAACTGTATAGTAAGAGCGACTCGTCTCAATAGTAACCGAAATTTTAAAAAACGGAATCTTGATACCAATAGATACATCAAAAGACTCGGATTTTTACGTTGATTTTAAATATATAAGTTTCATCAAGTTTAATGTTACATACCAAAAGTTACGAGACTGAGAAAATTTGCCTTATTTTCGATAAAAAGGGGAAACAACCCCTAAAAGTCATAGAATTTTAACGAAAATAACACTCTCAGATTCAGCGTATCAGAGAACCTTGCTGTTGAGGTTTCAAGCTCCTATCTGCAAAAATGTGGAATTTGGTATTTTTGCCAGAAGAAAGATCACGGATGCATGTATATTTTTTCGTTTGTTTCTTTTCCCCAGGGTTGATCGTATCGACACAGTGGTCCTAGAGTGTCGCAAGAGTGCTCATTCGGACGGGAATCAATAGTTACAGTGCCTTTTTTAATAAAAAAAATAAATAAATAAAAATAGAATCACTTTTTACGAAAAAACTGTATTTTTGATGTGTTTTCATACTGCGATCTTTTCAAAGATATATGAATTTTGAAGCAGTGAAACAGTTCATGGTAACGAAGTGTAAAGTAAGAGCAACTCGTCTCAATAGTAACCGAAACTTTAAAAACGGAATTTTTATACCAATAGATACATCAGAAAATCAGCATTTTATGCTAATTTTAAATATTTAAGTTTCGTTAAGTTTAGTCTTACCCATCAAAATTTACGAGCCTCAGAAAATAAAAAGAATAACCCGGCTCAAAAAAGGGGATAAAAGTTCTAGTGCATTTTTTAATTAAAAAACAAAAAAATTAAAAATAGAATTACTTTATACAAAAAAACTGCATTTTTTATGTCTTTTCATACTGCGTCTTTCCAAAAATATTTGATTTTTGAAGCAAGACCGATTTCTAAAACCGATTGTCTACTAATAACCATATATGACGTAATAAGTGACGTGACGTAATATCTAACACCGATTGTGTACGAATAACCATATATGACGTAATGAGTGACTTGACATAAAATTGAAAGAATCAATTTCTATTTTATTTTAGTTTTCTGTTCAGAATCACTAAAGTTATAGACTGCAAAAATATTTATGGTATCTGAGCAATAATTTTAATCCTTTAATTTAAACCATAAAAATACTGGAAAATTTAAAATTAGTTTATTTTTTGTTAGGTTCGTGGTATTCGATACGAGACTTAAACACGAACTGTTTGATAATATTTATTTCCATACGAAAATTATTTATTATAATAGTTTCACAAGTAATTCGGGTTGCCGCGTTAGGTAGCAACCTAGTAAGAGACGATCACGTCCAATGTTAAGAAATATAATAACCCATAACTCCTGAAAATAGAGTCAGATCAAAACGAAAAGTACGCCATTAGAACCGCCTTGTCCGAAACCCTTTTCTAGGAAACTTTTGTCCCTTGGGTTGAAGAGCAAGGGAAATATATTGGCTCGAAAATCAAGAAAAGTGGCAGCTACTACAGCATTCTGCCAAAACGGCGTCTTTTTTTCTTTTTTTCCACAGATAGCTTGGCACTGGAACATAGTAGATAGTTGTTCAATGGCTCATATAAAGGAAATTAATGGGGTTAAAAACCTTTTTTAATTAAAACAAATTATTTTTAAAATAGAGTCAATTTTTTAAGAAAAACTGCATATTTATGTTAAAGATTGTTCAATGACGTCATAATCTTAGGTTAAAGCCGGATCGTCTCTTTCTATTCCAATGAAGAAAAAGCTATAGGCTTTTTCCTGTTTGTAATCTCACATTTTATCTACAATAATCGATATAGTTCATTATAAATGTTAATTATGTAAGTTTTTATCTATATCAGGGTTATAGAGGCAGCTAAAAAAAAATTATATAGAGAACCGGCACAGTTCATTATACCTACATGGTGTATACGTAAGCTACAATTTATAAAAAGGCTCCACCAGGATTTGAACTCAATTCGCAGGACTCAAAGTTCTAACTGCTAACCATTACACCACGAAACGTTGATATACCAAAGAGTTCTAACAGCAAGTGATATACATATTTGATAGAACTTATTCTTCAAGCTCATTAACTTCAGTTTAGATTTAGTAGGAAATTTTATTGTATCAAACGGTTCGTGGTAACGAACTGTATAGTAAGAGCGACTCGTCTCAATAGTAATAGAAACTCTAAAAAACAGAATTTTGATACCAATAGATGCATCAAAAGAATTGAATTTTCATGCTGATGTTAAATATATAAGTTTCATCAAGTTTTATTTTACCCATAAGAAGTTACAAGCCTGAGAAATTTGTCTTATTTTCCAAAAAATGGGACCCCCCCCCCCTAAAAGTCATAGAATCTTAAGGAAAATGACACCATCAGATTCAACGTATCAGAGAATCTTAATGTAGAGGTTTTAATCTCCTATCTGCAAAAATGTGGAATTTGGTGTTTTTTGCCAGAATCAAGCAGTTCTGGTAAGGAACTGTATAGTAAGAGCGATTCGTCTCAATAGTAACCGAAACATTAACAAACGGAATTTTGATACCAATAGATATATCAAAAGAATCAGATTTTTAGCTGATTTTAAATGTATAAGTTTCATCAAGTTTAATATTACCCATAAAAAGTTACGAGCCTGAGAAAATTTGCCTTATTTTTGACAAAAGGGGGAAACAACCCCTAAAGGTCATATAATGTTAAGGAAAATCACACTATCAGATTCAGGGTATCAGAGAACTTACTGTAGAGGTTTCAAGCTCCTATCTGCAAAAATGTGAAATTTGGTATTCTTTGCCAGAAGAAAGATCACGGATGCGTGTTTATTTGTTTGTTTGTTTCTTTCTTTTCCCCAGGGGTGATCGTATCGACCCAGTGGTTCTAGAATGTCTCGAGAGGGCTCATTCGGACGGAAATTAAAAGTTCTAGTGCCTGTTATAATCAAAAAACAAAATTAAAAATAGAATCACTTTTTACAAAAAAAAACGTATTTTTGATGTCTTTTCATACTGTAGTCTTTTCAAGGACAGTTCGTTGTAACGAACTGTATAGTAAGAATGACCCGGCTTAATAGTAACCGAAACTCTAAAGAACGGAATTTTGCTACCAATAGATACATCAAAAGAATATGATTTTTATGCGGATTTTAATTATTTAATAAATATAAATGATTGATATAGTTCATCATCAATGGTGTCGGTAAATAGTTATATTAAAGAACGAACTGTTGCCCATAGTAAACGATAAATATCATACAAGGGCCAATGTAAATTTTGAGAATCTGATAGTAAAGTGATATTAGAACATAAAACAAACAAAAATTAATCAATTTAAGAAGAAATTTTAAGAAGGAATGAAACAAACTTTCCTTGCGACGCGTAGGATTGTACACCATTAAAACCGCCTTGTCCAAAACCCCTATTTAGGAAACTTTCTGTCATTTGGCTTTAACAGCAGGGGCAATATATTGGCTTGAAAATCAAAAAACGTGGCAGGTACCACAGCATTCTGCCCAAACGGCATTTTTTTTTCTCTTTTCTTCTTTTCCACAGATAGCTTGGCACTGGAACATCGTAGAGAGTTGTTCAATGGCTCATTTTAAAGGAAATTACTAGATCTAGTGCCAATTGTAATTTAATTTTTTTTATTTTAAATCAAATCAATTTTTCCCCTAAAAACTGCATTTTTATGGTCAATCTTGATGAACGACGTCATAATCGTAGGTAGTAACCATATATGAAGTAATAAGTGAATGCAATATTTATACGCGCTTATATTTCGACAAGATATTATTAGACATACATATTGGATTCATATACTTCATTATAAATGGGGACTATGTAAGTTCCAACGGATATTACATAAAGGACCGATATAGTTAATCATAAATGGTATTTGTCAATTAGATTATGTTTATATAATTATCTGTTCTTATGTAAAATGCAGTAATTTTTAGGGGGTTTTAACAAAAAATTTATTTGTTACCTGAAACTAGAATAATTCCTGAAAATCTTAAATAGAATAATTCTATTTAACTGCAAACTGCAAAAATATTTATGATGTCTGAGCAATAATTTTAATTTTTAAATTCAAACCAGAAAGATAACTGAAAGTTTTAAAATTAGTTTGGTTTTTATTTCGCTGAAAGTGACTCGTTACGCCATTTTATCGGGTGTAAATCGTAATATTTCCCATGCCGGGAATCGAATTCGAGCCAACTGGGTGAGAGTCAGCTATCCCAACCACTAGAGTATGTAGAATATATTAAAATATCTGATTAATGAAGTTTATGATAATTAATCCGGGTTGCAGCGGTAGCTAGCAACCTAGTAAAAGACGATCACGTCCAATGTTAAGAAATATAAAAACCCCTAACTCCTAAAAAAAGAGTCAGATCAAAACAAAAAGTACACCATTAGAACCGCCTTGTCCGAAACCCCTATAAAGGAAACTTACCGCCCTTTGGCTTGAATAACAAAGAAAATGTATTGGCTTGAAAATCAAGAAAATTGACTTCAACCACGTTATTCTCCACAAACGGGATTTTTTTTTCTTTCTTTCTTCTTTTCCACAGATAGCTTGGCACTGGAACATCGTAGAGAGTTGTTCAATGGCTCATTTTAAAGGAAATCTCTAGATCTAGTGCTATTTGTACTTAATTTTTTTTTAATTAATTATTTTTTACGAAAAACTTAATTTTTGATGTACAATATTGATCAATGACGTCATAGTCGTTGGATGTAGTTAGTATTTTTTATATACAATATTGATCAATGACGTCATAGTCGTTGGATGTAGTTAGTATGCAGCGGTAGCTAGCAACCTAGTAAGAGACGATCACGTTCAATGTTAAGAAATATAAAAACCCATAGTTCCTAACAGAGGAGTCAGATCAAAACAAAAAGAACACCATTAGAACTGCCTTGTCTGAAACCTCTATAAAGGAAACTTACCGCCCTTTGGCTTGAATAACAAAGAAAATATATTGGCTTGAAAATCAAGCAAATTGACTTTTACCACGTTATTCTCCACAAACGGGATATTCTTTTCTCTTTTCTTTCTTTTCCAGAGATAGCTTGGCACTGGAACATCTTAGAGAGTTGTTCAATAGCTCATTTTAAAGGAAATTAATTGGGTTAAAAACCTTTTGTAACTAAAATAAATTATTTCTAAAAGAGAATAAATTTTTCCACCAAAAACTGCATTTTCGATGTCTTTTCACACTGCAGTATTTCAAACATTATACCAGCAGTAAGATTTGAACCCATGCCTCCGAAGAGACTGGTGGCTAACACCAGTGCCTTGGACCACTCGGCCAGGCTGCCTCTCATAAATAATATATATGTGAATCTGGGTTGCAGCAGTAGCTAGCAACCTAGTAAGAGACGATCAGTCCAATGCTAAGAAATATAACAAAACTCCTAAAAATAGAGTCAGATCAAAACAAAATTACATCATTAGAACTACCTTGTCTGAAACCCTACTAGATAAATAATGAATGTCGTCATAGTTTTATATTAGAGCTATGACGTGAATAGAAAAACACGATATTATGTTGTGGTTTCTAAAGACGTCATGAAATAATATCATTGCGCTATGACGTCAATAAAACCATTACGCCGTGACGTCATAATTACTATATAAGAAGCGTCAGAACTGTAAATGTTCTCATTCATAATTACATAATGGTTTCAATCAAGCAAGCTGCACGCAAGTTAAAAAAACAGTACTACACAAACAACAGAGATAGTATCTTGAAAAGAGAAAAGCAAAGGTATTCAACCGACCAGGCGTATCGAGAAGTAAAAATTGAGAGAGCAAAACAAAACAGCAAGATGTGTTATCAAAATGATGAAGATTATAGACATGCAAAAATTGAGACAGCCAAACAAAAGTTCAAGGAGAGTTATCACAATGATGAAGATTACCGCATCAAATATAAGAAAAACCAAAAGCAAAGGTATTCAACCGTCCAGGTGTATCGAGAAGTAAAAATTGAGACAGCCAAACAAAAGATCAAGGAGCGTTACTGGGGTGACAAAATCTATAATGAAAAAATTAAATTCTCTGCGAGGTTGTACCGAAGAACGCATAAGGACAAAGGGAAAAATTACATTCAGAAATACAAGAAGATGGCAAAAATGCAGGCTGATCTTTGTAAATTGAGAAACCTTTTACGCATGTTTTATCGGGATCACGAAAAGTATTCAAAATTACAGATTAAAATTCTCTTTGAAAGAGCGGATGCTGTTGAAAAGTCGGCTAGAAATTCTTTGGCAAAGCTTCATAGTAATATCCATAAGAAATGTTGTCAGTTTAACGAAAAGCTTCCAAGGTATGGATTGGCAACTGCGGAACAGTTTATAGATGCAATGGAAAATGTTCGACAACAAAGTGAATACACGGAGGCGTACTTCTTTGAAAATTCGTATATTAATTTTGGAAGGAGCAATTCCAGTTTATGTAGCAGCAATAAAAATATATATACAAGCATACCTATCAACAGCGAAGGAAAAGCAATGTTTTTCAATTATGGCGAAAACGAGCCTGTTAGGGTTATTAGTAAATGTGTTTGTAAGACTAATGATTTAGAACAAATTCCTGGAACACTGACTCAAGATACATAAAGGCTCGATCATCGAATTTAAGCTGAAACTAAGTAAAGGACAATTATGCCTCCATATATTCACAGTGATGTATAAGATTTCCCATTACATCTGTAAACTGTTCCACAGTTGCCGGTCCATAACTTGGAAGCTTTTCGCTAAACATGCAACATTTCTTTTGGATATTACTATGAAGTTTTGCGAAAGCATCTCTAGCTGACTTTTCAACAAAACCTATTCTTTCAGAGAAAATTTTGAATAAAATTATATTAAAAGACGATCATTAGGATACCAAACTATTGCATATATTGGACTTAGTTAGCTGCCTGATTCTTTGAGGTTCGTCTCATACTTTTCATACTTTATAATAAAGAACGAATATTCTACCGATTGTCTACTAATAACCATATATGACGTAATAAGTGATATGACGTAATATCTAATACCAATTGTCTAATAATGACCATATGTGACGTAATGAGTGATTACATTAATCCGGGTTGCAGCGGTAGCTATCAACCTAGTAAGAGACGATCACGCCCCATAGTAAAAACTAAAGTAACCCATAACTCCTAAAAATAGATTCAGATTCGAACAAGAAGGACAATATTAAAACCGCCTTGTCCAAAACCTCTATAAAGCAAACTTACCGTCCCTTGGCTTGAATAACAAGGAAAATATATTGGCTTGAAAATCAAGAAAATTGGCTGTAACCATTATATTCTCCACATACGACATCTTTTTTTCTTTCTGTTTGATTTTTCTCCTCAGCTAGCTGGGCACTGAAAAATCATAGAGCTTTATAATGGTTCATTTTAAAGGAAGTTGATACATCTAGTCATTTTTGTAATTAAAAATAAAATAGGTTTTAAAGTAGAATCAATTTTGTCCAAAAAAACTGCATTTTCATGTGTTTTCATACTGCAGTCTTTTCAAAGATACTTCATTTTTGAAGCAATCATAATAAGCTTGAATCAGGTCAGCTATCCCAACCACTAGACTATGTAGGATATATTGAAATATCTGATTAATGACGTTTCTGATAAAGAACAAATTATGGACTTAGTTAGCTACCTGATTCTTTGAGGATCGTCTCTTACTATTCAAAGAAAGATCCGGGTTGCAGCGGTAGCTAGCAACCTAGTAAGAGACGATCACGTCCAATGTTAAGAAATATAAAAACCCATAGTTCCTAACAAAGGAGTCAGATCAAAACAAAAAGTACACCATTAGAACCGCCTTGTCCGAAACCCCTGTATAGTAAACTTTCTGTCCCTTGGCTTGAACAGCAAGGGAAATATATTGGCTTGAAAATCAAGAAAAGTGGCAGCTACTACAACATTTTCTGCCTAAACGGGATTTTTTTTTTCAGAGATAGCATGGCACTGGAACATCGTAGATAGATGTTCAATGGGTCATTTTAAAGGAAATTAATTGGGTAAAAAATCTATAGTAACTAAAATAAATTATTTCTAAAAGAGAATAAATTTTTCCACCAAAAACTGCATTTTTGATGTCTTTTCACACTGCAGTCTTTCAAACATAATCGTATACCAGCGGTAAGATTTGAACCCACGCCTCCGAAGAGACTGGTGGCTAACACCAGTGCCTTGGACCACTCGGCCAGGCTGCCTCTCATAAATAAATATATATGTGAATTTGGGTTGCAGCAGTAGCTAGCAACCTAGTAAGAGACGATCAGTCCAATGCTAAGAAATATAAAAACCCAAAACTCCTAAAAATAGAGTCAGATCAAAACAAAAGTACATCATTAGAACTACCTTTTCTGAAAGCCTACTAGATAAATAATGAATGTCATCATAGTTTTATATTAGAGCTATGACGTGAATAGAAAAACACGAAATTATATTGTTGTTTCTGAAGACGTCATGAAATAATACCATTGCGCCATGACGTCATGAAATAAAATCATTACGCCGTGACGTCATAATTACTATATAAGAAACGTCAAAACTGTAAATGGTCTCATTCATGAATACATAATGGTTAGATCAAAGCAAGCTACACGCAAGTTAAAAAAAACAGTACTACAAAAAAAAACAGAGATAGTATCTCGAAAAGCTAAAAGCAAAGGTATTCAACCGACCAGGCGTATCGAGAAGTAATAATTGAGAGTGCAAAACAAAACAGCAAGGAGCGTTATCACAATGATGAAGATTATAGACATGCGAAAATTGAGACAGCCAAACAAAAGATCAAGGAGCGTTATCACAATGATGAAGATTACAGACATGCGAAAATTGAGACAGCCAACAAAACATCAAGGAGCGTTATCACAATGATGAAGATTATAGACATGCGAAAATTGAGACAGCCAAACAAAACATCAAGGAGCGTTATCACAATGATGAAGATTATAGACATGCGAAAATTGAGACAGCCAAACAAAACATCAAGGAGCGTTATCAAAATGATAAACTTTATAGAGAAGCAACAATTGTGAGTAGGCTAGACAAAAGATCAAGGAGCGTTATCACAATGATGAAGATTACCGAAAAATATATAAGAAAAAAGTTGCTACCAGAATAATGGGTAGATACTGGGGTGACAAAAGATATAATGAAAAAATTAAATTCTCTGCGAGGTTGTACCGAAGAACGCATAAGGACAAAGGGAAAAATTACATTCAGAAATACAAGAAGATGGCAAAAACGCAGGCTGATCTTCGTAAATTGAGAAACATTTTAGGCATGTTTTACCAGGATCACGAAAAGTATTCAAAATTACAGATTAAAATTCTCTTTGAAAGAGCGGATGCTGTTGAAAAGTCGGCTAGAAATGCTTTGGCAAAGCTTCATAGTAATATCCAAAAGAAATGTTGTCAGTTTAATGAAAAGCTTCCAAGGTATGGATTGGCAACTGCGGAACAGTTTATAGATGCAATGGAAAATGTTCGACAACACAGTGAATATACGGAGGCGTACTTCTTAGAAAATTCGTATATTAATTTTGGAAGGAGCAATTGCAGTTTATGTAGCAGCAATAAAAATATATATTATTCAGCGTATCAGAGAACCCTACTGTAGAGGTTTTAAGCTCCTATCTACAAAAATGTGGAATTTTGCATTTTTTGCCAGAAGAAAGATCACGGATGCGTGTTTATTTGTTTTTTTGTTTGTTTTTCCCATGGGTGATCGTATAGACCCAGTGGTCCTAGAATATCGTGGGAGGGCTCATTGGAACGGAAATTAAAAGTTCTAGTGCCCTTTTTAAGTGACTAACAAAATGGAGGGCAACTAGGCCCCCTCCCACGCTTATTGTTTTTCCAAAGTCACCCGATCAAAATTTTGAGATAGCCATTTTGTTCAGCATGGTCGAAAATATGATAAATATGTCTTTTAGGATGACTTAATCCCCCGAAGTCCCCATGGGGAGGGCTAAAAGTTATGAACTTTACCCAATGTTAACATATAGTATTGGTTATTGGGAAGTATACAGAAGTTTTCAGTAGGGTTTTTTCTGGTAGTGGGGGGGGGGGGTCGGGGGTTACGTTGGAGGATCTGTCCATGAAGGGATTTTTCATGGGGGAAGGGAAATTGCTATGAAGGGGGCGCCGGACTTGCCAGCATTATTTATTGGTTATTGGGAAGTATACAGACATTTTCAGGAAGGATTTTTTTCTGGAGGGGGGGGGGCTAGAGGAGGGGGTTACTCTGGAGAATCTTTCCGTGGAGGATGTTTTTTGGGGTAAGGGACATTTCTATGAAGGGGGCGCCGGATTTCCAAGCATTATTTAAAAAACGATCAGAAATTAAATTAAAAAAACAAGTTTTTTCAACTGAAAGTGAGAAGCAACATTAGAACTTAAAACGAACAGAAATTATAACGTATGTGAGGGGGTTTTCCCCCAAGTCAATACCTCGCTCTTTACGCTACAGTTTTTTTTAGTGCTTTCAAAAGAGCAATCTATTCTAATTGAGCGGCCTTTGTGATTCAGGGGTTTGTGAATCAAAATGTTTTTTAACTTTTAACGTAAAGAGCGTGGTATTGACTAAGGGGAGAACCCCTCATATACGTAATAACATATACGCAATAAAAAAAAACAATAAAAAAACAAGCGATACGGCTCAATAGTAATCGAAACTTTTAAAAACAGAATTGTGATGTCAATAAATGTATCAAAAGAATGTGTTTATAATGCTGATTCTAAATATATAAATTTTATTAAGTTTAATATTACTACATCAAAGGCTACGAGCCTGAGAAAATTTACCCGATTTTTTAAAGAGGGGGGAAACATCCCCTACAAGTGAAAGAATTTTAATAAAAATCACACCGTCAGATTCAGCGTATCAGAAAACCCTATTACATAGGTTTCAAGCTCATATCTGCAAAAATCTGCAACTTTGTATTTTTTGCCAGAAGAAAAATATACGAATATAGAACTTAGTTACGTAAGTTAATTTGTAAATTACGTCATAACCAAATTTAGAGACATCCATTGAGCAAAAGAAAAGTAAAATTTTTATGCAAATTTTGTTTACTTATTCAATGACGGTGAGCCAAAATAAAAGCTGCATTAACTAAAAAACGATCAGAAATTAAACAAAAAAAACAAGTTTTTTAAACTGAAAGTAAGGAGCGACATTAAAACTTAAAACGAACAGAAATTATTCCGTATATGAAAGGGGCTGTCGCCTCCTCAACGCCTCGCTCTTTACGCTAAAGTTTGACTCTGTCTCACAACTTTATTTGTTAAAACAATAAAAAACTTTAGCGTAAAGAGCGAAGCGTTGAGGAGAGGACAGCCCCTTTCATATACGGAATAATTTCTGTTCGTTTTAAGTTTTAATTTCGCTCCTTACTTTCAGCTTAAAAAACTTATTTTTTTTATTTAATTGTAATAAAAAATAAAATATTTGTTAAAATAGAATCAATTCTGACAAAAAAAAACTGCATTCTAATGTACAAGCTTGATGAATGACATTATAATCGGATATAGGTTATAACCATATATGACGTAATAAGTGAATGCAATATTTATACACGTTCATCTCTCGACAAGATAATTTTATTTTATTTTAGTTCTAAGTTCAGGATCGCCAAAGTTATTATGTAAACTGCAAAAATATTTATGGTGTCTGAGCAATAATTTTAATTTTTTAATTAAAACTAGAAAAATACCAAAAAATTTTAAAATGAGTTTTATTTTTTGTTAGTTTTCCGGGTTGCAGCGGTAGCTAGCAACCTAGTAAGAGACGATCACGTCCAATGTTAAGAAATATAAAAACCCATAGTTCCTAACAAAGGAGTCAGATCAAAACAAAAAGTACACCATTAGAACCGCCTTGTCCGAAACCCCTGTATAGGAAACTTTCTGTCCCTTGGCTTGAACAGCAAGGGAAATATATTGGCTTGAAAATCAAGAAAATTGACTTTAACAACGTTATTCTCCCCAAACGGGATATTTTTTTCTTTTTTCTTTTTTTTTCTTTTCCACATATAGCTTGGCACTGGAACATCGTAGAGGGTTGTTCAATAGCTCATTTTAAAGTAAATTAATTGGGTTAAAAACCTTTTTTAACTAAAATAAATTATTTCTAAAAGAGAATAAATTTTTCCACCAAAAACTGCATTTTCGATGTCTTTTCACACTCCAGTCTTTCAAACATAATCGTATACCAGCGGTAAGATTTGAACCCACGCCTCCGAAGAGACTGGTGGCTAACACCAGTGCCTTGGACCACTCGGCCAGGCTGCCTCTCATAAATAAATATATATATGTGAATTTGGGTTGCAGCAGTAGCTAGCAACCTAGTAAGAGATGATCAGTCCAATGCTAAGAAATATAACAAAACTCCTAAAAATAGAGTCAGATCAAAACAAAAGTACATCATTAGAATTACCTTGTCTGAAACCCTACTAGATAAATAATGAATGTCATCATAGTTTTATATTAGAGCTATGACGTGAATAGAAAAACATGAAATTATATTGTTGTTTCTGAAGACGTCATGAAATAATATCATTGCTCTATGACGTCAACAAAATCATTACGCTGTGACGTCATAATTACTACTTAAGAACTACAAAGATGAAAATGTTCTCATTCATAATTACATAATGGTTTCAATCAAGCAAGTCGCACGCAAGTTGAAAAAACAGTACTACACAAACAACAGAGATAGTATCTTGAAAAGAGAAAAGCAAAAATATTCAACCGACCAGGCGCATCGAGAAGTAAAAATTGAGAGAGCAAAACAAAGGTATTCAACCGACCAGGCGTATCGAGAAGTAATAATTGAGAGAGCAAAACAAAGGTATTCAACCGACCAGGCGTATCGAGAAGTAATAATTGAGAGAGCAAAACAAAACAGCAAGATGTGTTATCACAATGATGAAGATTATAGACATGCAAAAATTGAGACAGCCAAACAAAAGATCAAGGAGAGTTATCACAATGATGAAGATTACCGCATCAAATATAAGAAAAACCAAAAGCAAAGGTATTCAACCGTCCAGGTGTATCGAGAAGCAAAAATTGAGACAGCCAAACAAAAGATCAAGGAGCGTTACTGGGGTGACAAAATCTATAATGAAAAAATTAAATTCTCTGCGAGGTTGTACCGAAGAACGCATAAGGACAGAGGGAAAAATTACATTCAGAAATACAAGAAGATGGCAAAAATGCAGGCTGATCTTTGTAAATTGAGAAACATTTTACGCATGTTTTATCGGAATCACGAAAAGTATTCAAAATTACAGATTAAAATTCTCTTTGAAAGAGCGGATGCTGTTGAAAAGTCGGCTAGAAATTCTTTGGCAAATTATAATAAGGAATGTTCATTAAAAGATGATCATTCGAAGAACATACCATTGCATATATTGGACTTATTTAGCTGCTCGATTCCTTGAAAAAAATCTTATTTGTCAACTGAAACTAGAATGATGCCTGAAAATTTTAAATAAAATGATTTTATTTAACTGCAAAGTTCAAAAATATTTATGGTGTCTAATCAATAATTTCCGTTTTTTAATTCAAACCAGAAAAAACTTGAAAATTTAAAAATTAGTTTGGTTTTTCTTTTGCTTCAATTGACTCGCTACGCCATTTTTTTTACACCACATCCTGGAACCAAACTTTTTTGGCTTAATTCGTAAAGTACGTATCTCTATATTGTTGTCCTATATTTCCAGTGAAAAATATTCACATTTTTTTTATTTTAGTTTTTAGTTCAGAATCGCTAAAGTTATTATGTAAACTGCAAAAATATTTATGATGTCTAACCAATAATACTAATTTTTAATTCAAACTTTAAAAATACCCGAAAATTTTAGAACTAGTTTTGTTTTTTGTCTCCTGGAGCCAATTTTTTTTTTTTTTGGCTTAACCCGTAAAGTACATATCTCTATATTGTTGTCCTATCAATGGCTCTGCCTTTTTCTATAGCACCATAGTAGAAAGATTTACTTTTAATGTTATAAAAAGCATTTAGATATAGGTATGCAAAGTGCAGTAATTCTTTTAGGGGTTTTAGCAAAAAATTTGATTTTGGAATTGTAACTAGAGTAATTCCTGTAAATTTAAATAAAATAATTTTATTTCATCTCAGTTCAAAGTTATTATTGTTTCCTGGAACCAAACTGTTTTGGCTTATAAGCATAATAAAAGCGCCATTAAAAGAGAAAATGATAACTCGACTTCAAGCTACTCTTATAAGAGCTTCAAAACGCCTCAAAAGCCTCCGTTTATTCTGAGTCCCTGGACATATGAACAATAGACACAATGAGTTTGCCGACCAGGGAGCTAAATATACAACAGACATGAAGAATAAACCAGAGGTGATGCCATATAGATATTTTAACTTCAATTTTGTTACTTTTGTTGTTTGTCTCGCTATTGTTACTGTAGGGTGACTCGAACTTCTATCTTCCTTGTCAGGAGGAGAGCTCGCTAGCCAATACACTGCAACAACTAATAGCTAGTGAGTAATTATAGGTTTGATGATGTGTCGGGACATTCCTCACGCAGTCACATCAGCAGGTTTTCTAAATTTAGTACAAAAATCTCAATTCTTTGTTGGGGATGGAAAGTACATAGAAGTATGGTTAAAAGTACATATTGGACAACTTCTGAGGCGAACCACAATCTATATTAACCAAAATTTGAAATATGCACTTTGAAAAAAAAACTTCTTGCATCAATCAATACCAGTAACTTCAATCGGTGGGAGGGGGGTATTTTCCTACAAGATTTTTTTCTGCATTCTCCCTTTCAGATTCAAAAAAAGTCTTTTCGTGGTATTATTATGAAAAAAGAGCTTGTTTTTTTTCGTGTTTTTACTAAAAAAAAATTGAAAATTTACGAATTTTTCCTCTCTGGATTATGAAAAATCCTTTTTGCCCCGCCCCCCTTCCCAGGGCCGTGTCCAGAATTTTTTTGTGCTATATTAAGGAACGAACTGTAGCCCATAGTAGCTGAAGTAATAAAAGGAATCATTATATAGATGATTATTTTAATTACATCCCCATAAAGAATCCATATATAGAAGCCTTCCGCGTGCCGAGTGCACGCAGAAGTGTCTTTGAATATACTACAGTATGAAAAGAAACCTAATTGCGTAAAGAGCAAACAAACTGGTAATTGCAAAAATATTCATATATATTTTAACAAGGGATTACAACAATTCAAAAACCTTAAAAAATAAAACCAAAATTTTGAAGCTTAGTAGAAATTATTGTTAGAAATAGGACTTGCTGTAATAATCAAATATCTTTGAATAGATACAGTACGAAAAAAACATTTAATTGCGTAAAGAGCAAAATACTGGTGATTGCAAAAACATTTGTAGATATTTTAACCAGAGATTACAACAATTCAAAAACCTTGAACAATAAAACCAAAAGTTTGAAGCTTAGTAGAAATCGTTGTTAGAAACCGGTTATACCGCAATAATCAAATATCTATGAATATTTTGGAGTATGAAACGACATTTAATTGAGTAAAGAGCAAAAAACTGGTAATTGCAAAAATATTTGTATATATTTTAACAAGGGATTACAACAATTCAAAAACCTTAAAAAATAAAACCAAAATTTTGAAGCTTGGTAGAAATCGTTGTTACAAATTGGACTTAATTTAATAATCAGTATCTTTGAAAAGACAGAGTATTGAAAGACTTAAATTGCGTAAAAAGCAAAACACTGGAAATTACAAAAATATTTGTATATATTTTGACAAAGGATTACAACAATTTCAAAACCTTAAAATAGAAAACCAAGCGTTTGAAGCTTAGTAGAAATCGTTGTAAGAAATCGGATTTGCTTTAATAATCGAAGGTATTTGAATAGACTGCTGCATCAAAAGACTTTGAATTGCGGAAAGAGCAAAAAACGGGTAATTGCAAGAATATTTGTATATATTTTAACAAAGGATTACAACAATTCAAAAAACTTAAAAAATAAAACAAAAGTTTTGAAGCTTAGTAGAAATCGTAGTTAGAAAAGCGGACTTGCTTGTAATAATCACATATCTTTGAACAGGCTTAACTATGAAAAGAGATTTGATTGCGCGTAAAGAGCAAATAAACTGGTAATTGCAAAAATATTTGTATATATTTTAACAGGGGATTACAACAATTCAAAAACCTTAAACAATAATTCATTATAAATGGGTGCTATGTAAGTTTCATCGGATACGTGCGGAAACCTAGTCCTGGGTGCAGTAGCAGCTAGCACCTTAGTAAGAGACGATCACACCCCATAGTAAAAATTAAAATAACCCTTAAATCCTAAAAAAGAGTCAGATCAAAACAAGAAGTACACTATTAGAATCTCCTTTTCCGAAACCCCTATATAGGAAACTTACCGTCCCTTGGCTTGTCAAGAATGATTGAAAATCAAGAAAATATATCGGGTTGAAAATCCCATTGGCTTTTCTAACGTGGTGTATAAAGCTGCGCAAAAATGTGCAGCTTTATACACTGCGTCATCGCAAGGTATTATAGATAAAAATGCTTCAATAACTTTATTAATTAGTCCGGGTTGCAGCGGTAGCTAGCAACCTAGTAGAGACGATCACGTCCAATGTTAAGAAATATTATAACCCATAACTCCTAAAAATAGAGTCAGATCAAAACAAAAAGTACACCATTAGAACCGCCTTGTCAAAAACCCCTTTATAGGAAACTTCCTGTCATTTGGCTTTAACAGCAAGGGAAATATATTGGCTTGAAAACCAAGAAAAGTGGCAGCAACTACTGCATTCTGCCCAAACGGCATTTTTTTTTCTTCTTAACAGATAGCTTGGCACTGGAACGTCGTAGAGTTCCAAATACGTCGTCGTAGTTGTTCAATGGCTCATTTTAAAGGAAAGTAAAAGTTCTAGTGCCTTAAAATATCAAAGATCTTTAAATAGACTGCAGTATGAAACGACATTGAATTGTGGAAAGAGCGAAAAACGGGTAATTGCAAAAATATTTGTATATATTCTAACAAAAGATTACAACAAACCAAAAACCTTAAAAGTAAAACAAAAGTTTGAAGCTTAGTATAGATATCGCTGTAAAATCTTAAACAATAATTCATTATAAATGGGGACTATGTAAGTTTTATCGGATATAGCTGAAACATAGTCCGGGGTGCAGTGGTAGCTAGCAACCTAGTAAGAGACGATCACGCCCCATAGTAAAAACTAAAATAACCCTTAACTCCTAAAAATAGAGTCAGGTCAAAACGAGAAGTACATCATTAGAACGGCCTTATCCAAAACCCCTATATAGGAAACTAACCGTCCCTTGGCTTGACAAAAATGATTGAAAATCAAAAAAATATATTGGGTTGAAAGTCCTATTGACTTGAAATATATTGGCAAAGGAAATACATTCATTTGAAAATCAAGAAAAGTGGCTGACACCACGATATTTTGCATATATGGCATTTTTTTTTTTTTTTTTTTTTTTTAGAATATAATGACATTGATTCCAGGCAATTTCAGCGTTTTTCAGCGTATTATGTCATAAGAAGAAAACTAGCTCGGATTTCCTCTTATTCTTGTAAGTAAGAAAATATTACAAATAATAGAAGCATTTCTAGCGAGTAAGAAAATGATATAAACAATTATTGAAAAAAGAAAATCTTACGTAAACATATTATTAATAAAATGAGGCAGGAAAAAAAACGAATTAAACAAATCAGTAGAGCTTGCTTTTGCTGCTAGGATGAGAAATTTTCCATTGATAAAACTACACCTAACGTGGGGCTTGAACCCACGACCCTGTGATTAAGAGTCTCATGCTCTACCGACTGAACTAGCCAGGCTGATAAATAGTTACTGAATAAATGATATATGATTATCATTAATTTCAAGTAATTCACAAACAAAAAAATCATCGACAAATTCATCAAAAAAAAAGAAAAAAAGCTATACTTATAAGTATTCCCGCCAATATAGAGATCTTTTTTCCTTTTTTTGCTCCGTAGGTAGCGGGACACTGGGAAATCATAGAGAGTAGTTTAGTGGCGCATTTTAAAGGGAATTGACGTATTTAAAAACATTTTTTTAATTGTACTTCAAAGAGTTCTTTGAAACAGTAAGAGACGAACCTTCAAGAATCAAGTAGCTAACTAATTCCAATGTATGCAATGGTTTGTTATTCCAATGATCGTCTTTTTATGTAATTATGATGAACTATATTGATCCTTTATTTAATTATAAACAGGAAAAAACCTACGACTTTTTCTTCTTTGAAATAGTAAGAGACGATCCTCAAAGAATCAGGCAGCTAACTAAGTCCAAGATTTGCTCTTTAACATAAACTTCATTAATCAAATATTTTGATATATCCTACATGGTATAGTGGTTGGGATAGCTGGCCCTCGGCCAGTTGGCTCGAGTTTGATTCCCAGTATGGGAAATTTTTACTTATGGTGACTTCTTAAAGAAATATAGTTAGAATAATCATGTATATAATGATTCCTTTTATCACTTCATTTACTATGGGCTTCAGTTCCTTCCTTAATGTAAAACGGAAACAATAAAAGATGCCGTATGTGCAGAATATCGTGGCTTTAGTCACTTTTCTTGATTTTCAAGCCTGTATATTTTTCCTGTTGTTCAAGCCAAGGGACGGTAAGTTTTCCTATATAGGGTTTCGGACAAGGCGGTTCTAATAGTGTACTTCTTGTTTTGATCTGACTCTATTTTTAGGAGTTATGGGTTATTTTAGTTTTTTCTATGGGGCGTGATCGTCTCTTACTAGGTTGCTAGCTACCGCTGCTACCCGGAAATCCATAGAAAGATGTATTATATCTTTAATATAATATATCGATCCTTTATATAATGCTAGCTACCGCTGGAACCCATATTACTAGCTAGTGCTGCAACCCGAGTAATATCTGGGGGGGGGGGGGGTGTTATCCTCAAAGACCTAATTTCCTGAATTTTCCACTACGTTGAACAAAATGGCTATCTCAAAATTTTTAGTGGATGTGTTTGGGGAAAAGGTGGGCGTGAGAGGGGGGTTAGTTTTCCTCCAGTCACTTTCGACTATTAAAAAGGGCACTGGCCCTTTGAATTTCCAATCGAATGAATCCTTTTTGAAGCTTTTACGACAAAGCTTTCTATAAAAACCTTATATGCCCCCAGGGCATAACTTACAACCCTTGCCAGGAGGGCTGTGGGGGAGTATCCTCCTCAAAAATGTAATTTATATCTGTAAATCAACTACGCTAAACAAAATTGCTATCTCAAAATTTTGATTAGATGTGTTTAGAGAACTGGTGGGCGTGGAAGGGGTCTTAGTTGCCTTCCAATCACTTTTGACCCTTAAAAAGGGCACTAGAACTCTCGATTTCCAATCGAATGAGCCCTCTTTGAAGTTTCTACGACGACCCCTTCGATTTGAAGTGCCTCTGGGAAAAAAAAAAGATAAATAATAAAACAATGGAGCCGTATGGCCTTCACTATAGGCAACGCTATAGCGTTTATCTGATAAATGTGCTGAAGGATATTGAAGAAAGAGGTGATTTCTTAGTCTTGTGTGCACTCGATGTTGCAAGAACCTTTAACTCTTGTATATTTTCGCAGGTTTTTCTTGAGGCCCGTTTGAAAGCTACTGATACTGCGATAATTACTTGTTTAAGATACATGTATAGAAATCTGAACGCTGGAATTAAAGACGGTAGTCAACTATTTCCGATTCAGAAAGGTGTACGCCAAGGAGCTCTGACTTCTCCAGTTTTGTTTAATGATTGTGTTACCGGTGCTCAGAATAAGTTGAACTGTACATTTATCTTCAAAGGAGTTGATCTTTCTTTAGTTACGTTTGCGGATGACTTACTGAACTTTTCCTGAACTTTCCAAGGATGCTCTTCAACTTTTAGGCTTCTCCAAGATGAGTACGAGCACATTGGTTTGAGCTTTAATACTGATAAAACAGTTGTTCTACCATTCAACTATAAAGTGAATAGAATTTCAATAAGTCTATCCGGCTCTGAGGTTCCTTTAGCTAGCAGCCTTACTTACCTGGGCATGCCTATAGGAGCAAACCTGAAAGAAACTGTAAACCTGGCAATGAAATACTATGCTAGTAAGATCCGGGCTGTGTATGCCTCCCTGGCTTCAAACGTGTCGTATATGAGTAGAGCTCACCGTTCTCAGTTATGCAATAGCCTAACAGTTCCTCACTTGCTTGCCCTTGCTCCTTTTTGGTCTTTTTTTTTAATTGTGGTAAGAGAAAGCAAGTTCATCGCCTTTATTTTAAATTTGCAAAGTATTTAATGGAACTTCCGACGTGGACAAGTAACTTTTTTCTGCAAGAAAGTATCAATTGGTAAACCCTGCTGGGGTTATTGAGAAGCGCATTTGTGATTTCTCTACTGAATGCCAGAAGTCTTCACATCTTTGGTCATTTACGTTTATCCCTTGTTTGTAGTTGTGTGGGTTTTTGTTTCTGTTGTTTCTTTTTTTGTTTTTCTTGATTTTTACTCTTGTCTTTTTCTGGGCTCTGTCCAGATTTTTGTGATGGGTTATAAATAAAATGATTGATTGATTAAGTTGAAATTTCCGGGGAAAGTTGAGGGAGGGTTTGAAAATAAATTAAAAGACACTATTTGCATATAGGTTTTCAAAAGGGCATATCTGCATTAAGTCAGAAATGATTAAGGGTATTAAGTTGGAACTTTCAAGAACTGTTAAGGGAGATGTTGAATTAAATCAAAGCCACTTTAGGCATCCAGGTTGTCAGTCCTAAGGTACGACTAAGGGTATTAAGTTGAAACTTGCAGGAAATGTTGAGGGTGATGTTGAATTAAATCGAAACTCGATATGTGCATCAGTTTGCCAAAAAGGCGTACCTGCAGCATCTCTGGAACGAATAAGAATGCGAATTAAAGGCTTAGGGGACCAAGGTGAAGCTTTGAGGGCTACTGGACGGGGGGGGGTGCGTAAAGACATAAACATTAAGAGTATTTGTCAATGAATATACCATAAAAAAGATATTTTTCTAAATGTAAGGGAGGGCACAAAATCTAGGGGATCACGGTTCTCCATAAAACTGACACCACAGAATTCTTGTGGTAGGTGCATTCTCTTTGAAGTTTTTAACCTGAGAGACTCTATGACATTTTAGTCACGGACGTTTAGTCGTAGACGTTTTAGTTGATTCTGATTCCAACAATAACGAGGCTTGCTTTTTTCAACATCTGATTGTCTGTAGAGGAAAGAAAAGCAAATAAAAACGATTTTATTACAAAAATTAATGTACAATCAAAAACTAATCTCTACATAATCACCTTTCCGAATCAACTTCTGGGGTTTTCTGCCACCAGAATTGTCGGTAACAATTTCTAGGGGAAAACTTACCACTGATTCTGGGAACAACAAATTTGAAAAATTGTTTTTTTGGTAGGTATATATGGAATATATTATTCGTGTTGAAGTTTAAAAGAAGAACTGAATATGCAAATATTCCTGAGCTGCATAAGATGAATCAATGGCTTGGAAACATCCTCTGATCCTCCCCTAAGTATTGTGCATGTGTTCAATTCTCAAGCCCCTTTTCCCTGGATAAAACTTTACACTTCACTGAAAACTAAAGTTTTTATCTCGAGCAGTGTGTTATTATTTGACATAACATCAACAACAACAAAAGAAAGGAAACCATCAAAATAAATAAGATAACTGGATTTAACGACCTGGATTCAATCGTGGGCGTGTCAACAATTTTTCAGTATGGCACAAATGGCACTCTGGCCTTTAAAAAGCTTACGAGGCAGTTAGCCCTACTCCTGTTTGTGTTGGTTTCGGTTTGTTTTAGGGTTGACTGGATTATTCATTACAGCTTTATTTCGTTTTGGGTCTCATTTGTTCTTTGATAGTAATTTCTGTTTGTGTGGAGTTCGAATTATCCTTTTAATTTATTACCGGTCATCTTGGGTTTAATGCAGTTCTTTACGAAAAACTTATGTTTTGGAACAAGTTACTTTTAAAAATTAATTTCCGTTCGTTTTCAATCGACATAGTTATTTTTATTGGATGATAAAGGAAAATTTGTAATTTTTTCTGCGGAAAAATTAATATTTTGAATTGTCATTTTTATTTTGAATACCATTTTCTAATAAATTTTAATAATAGTTGCAGTATAGAACTTAAGTCGAATGGAAAGAGGAAATAATGCTCAAAAAATGGATTGAAAATCAGCATAATACCGTTCTATAGGGCTGAAGCCGTACTGATCCTCATCGTATTGCAACCTTGAATATAAAAGACGAATATTGATTGATGGTTTCGATATCACAAAATCTTATAGTGTTACGTTTTGCTTTACGTTTGCTAAATCACGCACTTGTTTAAATAAGTATATCTTGAGCTTGTATATTAAAAAAGTTCTCACTTGTTGTTTAAAAAATATAAAGTTTTTAGTCCTGAAACTTCAATCAAGGTGTTTTTGAAAATTTGCAGTAGATCAACATGCACACAAAAAATGGATTTCACACTAAGAATCAATGTAACAACATTTTCCTTGAAACATTTATTGTCCTTGATAAGCTTTTCTTGGTCTTCCCCCTATGCGTTTGTGGTAGTTTCACGCTTGGTAGATTATTTGATTTTATTTTTGCTCATTTTTGGATTAATGGGGTTCTTTACTTTTCTTTGAAAAACTTTTTTTATGGAAAAAGTTTGTTTTTAATTAATTTCTGTTCGTTTTATATTGACATATAAAAGGTCTTTTCAGGGAAAAAGAAAATAATTCTTTAAATCTTTATAAGGTCTTTTCAGGGAAAAAGAAAATAATTCTTTAAATCTTTTTGTTTTTTTTTTAAGACCTTATAGTTTAGCCTGCTATTTGTATGCTGGAGAAAAATCTTCAGCAATTTTTAACAACGTACACCCTTTTAAAAATTTGGACACAAATAGTAGTGTTTAATTTAGTTTCATACCTCCTCTAGTTGACCTGAAATAGAAAACTTGATACCATTCGCAAAAAAAAAAACTGTTAACTTTCTTTGGTAGGTTTGATACACTTACGCTATTTTGATTTGGTTAAATTTTAAGAGCAGAAGTAGCCCCGAAAGTTTGAATATAATAACCTCAGTCGTTCTTGGGATACTGCTGAGATGCCTTATTGGGAGTGCATTTAGCATTAATACAGTGCATTTTGATTTAATCTTAAGGCAATTTTTAGTTTTTAAACATAATAGGCAAATGGGAGGGTGGGCGTGGGAGTGGGACTAATTGCCCTCCAATCACTTACGACTATTAGGCCTTTTTAGCCCTCTCTATTTTCAATCGAATGAGCCCTTTTCGAGGTTCCTAAACAACTCCTTCAATACGAAGTGCCCTGGTCTAAACAAAAAAAAAGAAAGAAATAATAATACATTGTACCCACATCGATGTTTACTATACAAATATCAAGCCTTCCAATAACTTTTGACTATTAAAAAGGGCACTAGGCCTTTCAATTTCCAATCGAATGAGCCCTTTTTGAGTTTCTACGACAACCCTTTCTATAAACACCTTATATGTCCCAAGGGCATAAATTACAACCCTTGCCCTGAGGGCTGTATGGGGGTTGTCATCCTCTAATACCTAATTTGCAGAACTTTCAACTTCGTTAAACAGAATGGATATCTCAAAATTTTGATTGGATGTGTTTGGGGAAATTGTGGGCGTGAAAGGGGCGTTAGTTGCTCTCCAATCACTTTCAACTATTAAAAAGGGCACTAGCCCTTTCAATTTCCAATCGAATGAGCCCTTTTGAAGTTTCTACGACAAAGCTTTCTATAAAACTTTATATGTCCCCAGGGCATAACTTACAACCCTTGCCCTGAGGGCTGGGGGGGGGGGGTGTCATCCTCAAAGACCTAATTTCCAGAACTTTTAACTACGTTGAAGAAAATTGCTACCTCAAAATTTTGATTGGATGTGTTTGGGGGCATGGTGGGCGTGAGAGGAGGGTTAGTTGCCGTCCAATCACTTCCGACTATTAAAAATGGCACTAGCCCTTTCAATTTACAGTCGAATTAGCCCTTTTTGATGTTTCTACAACATCGCTTTCTATAAAAACCTTATATGCCCCAGGGCATAATTTAGAACCCTTGACCAGAGGGTTGTGAGGGGGTTGTCATCCTCAAAGACATAATTTTTGGACCTTTCAACTACGTTGAACAAAATGGCTATCTCAAAATGTTGATTGGATGTGTTTGGGGAAATGGTGGGCTTGAGAGGGGGGTTACTTGCCATCCAATCACTTTCGACTATTAAAAAGGGCACAAGCCGTTTTGATTTCCAATTGAATGATTCCTTTTTGAAGTTTCTACGACAACGCTTTCTATAATAAAAAAAAACTTATATGCCCCAAGGGCATAACTTACAACCCTTGCCCTGTGGGCTATGGTGGGAGTTCCATCCTCAAAAACATAATTTCCAGACTTCTTAACTACGTCGAACAAAATGGCTATCTCAAAACTTTTATTGGATGTGTTTGGGGAAATGGTGGGTGTGAGAGGGGTGTTAGTTATCCTCCAATCACTTTCGACTATTAAAAAGGGCACAAGCCCTTCTAATTTCCAATCGAATGAGCCCTTTTTTAAGTTTTTACAGCATCACTATCTATTAAAACCTTATATGCCCCCAGGGCATAACTCACAGCCCTTTCCCCGAGGGCTTTGAGGGGGGTTATCATCCTCAAAGACCTAATTTCTAAAACTTTTAAATTAGTTGAACAAAATGGCTATCTAAAAATTTTGATTGGATGTGTTTGGGGAAAAGGTGGGCGTGAGAGGGGGGTTAGTCGCCCTTAAATCACTTTTGACGATTAATAAGGGCAGTAGCCCTTTGAATTTCCAATCGAATGAGCCCTTTTCAAGTTTCTACGACAAAGCTTTCAATAAAAACCTTATATGCTCCAAGGATATAACTTACAACCCTTACCCTGAGGGCTGTGTGGGGAGTGTCATCCTCAAAGATATTATTTCCGGACCTTTCAACTACTTTGAATAAAATGGTTATCCCAAAATTTTGATTGGATGTTTTTGGATAAATGTTGGGTGTGGAAGGGGTATTATTTGTCTTCCTATCACTTTCGACTATTAAAAAGGGCACTAGCCATTTAAATTTCCAATCAGATGAGCCCTTTTTGAATTTTCTACGACAACGCTTTCTATAAAAAAACCTTATATGCCCCCAGGGCATAACTTACAATGCTTTTCCTGAGGGCTGTGGGGGGGGGGGCTGTCATCCTTAAAGACCTGATTTCCAGAATTTTCAGCTACGTTGAACAAAATGGCTGTCTCAAAATTTAAATTGGATGTGTTTGGGGAAAAGGTGGGCCTGAGAGGGGTGTTAGTTGCCCTCCAATCACTTTCGACTATTAAAAAGGGCACTAGCCCTTTGAATTTCCAATCGAACAAGCGTTTTTTGAAGTTTCTACGACAACGCTTTCTATAAAAACCTTATATGCCCCCATGGCATAACTTACAACCCTTGCCCTGAAGGCTGTGGGGGAGTGTCCTCCTCAAAAATATAATTTCTATCTGGAAATCAACTACGCTGAACAAAATGGCTATCTCAAAATTTTGATTGGATGTGTTTGGGGAAATGGTGGGTGTGGAAGGGGTGTTAGTTGCCTTCCAATCACTTTCGACTATTAAAAAGGGCACAAGCCACTCCTTTGATACGAAGTGCCCTGGTCTAAGACCAAGAACCAAAAAAAAAAAAATAATAATAATACATTGTGCCAACATCGTTCTTTACTTAGGCAGCGCTATTATGCTGCCTATGATTATTTGACGCTCGCTGCTACTAAAACTTCGTTACTGAATATAAAACTCCTTCTTTTTTATATATATGAAAAATTGAATTCCTTTTTTTTTTGTTTTTTTTTTAATGTATATACCAAAGTCGTATCCAGGGGGGGTATGGGGTTTGAATCCCCTCCCCGAAAGGTTTGTTTGACTCTTAAAAATGTAACAAAAATGTATATAAACAAATTTTAGATGCATTTTCTGAAGTTTTTTTTTGTAACCTCTCCCCCGATAAAAATGACGCCCCTCCCCCCCCCCCCCCCCGAAGAAAAATCCTGGATACGGCCCTCGTATATATGGCTGTATAAGTTTTCACTTGACTAATTTAAAGAACCAAATTTGATTTTCACTATTCTCGGTACTTGAAAGAGACATTTGATTTTCAAACTAAAATTCTTTTTCAGGTCTGCTTCTTCTGTTAGAGGCGTGATGGTAGCCAACTGCGTCACCCCTAAATCTCATTTTACTTCACCAATGACGGAAAATCGCCCAAATTTGAACTCAGGAGATTCTGATGCTGGATCAACAACCAGCAAGGGAAATAAACCATCCCATATATCAATAAACCAAAATCCACCTGGTTTGTCCCGAACTATTGATAACCTAGGTCAAGGAAGACTCTGGGCTGGTGATCCTGACTTTCAGTATTGGCGAAGCACGGAGAGTTTCAGACAAGCTCCAAATGCTGTTTATTACACAAATTATGAACCACCCGTTATCAATGACGGAGATTCTGATGCTGACATGCCGCTTGGTAATAAATCTCTACCTTAGCTTAAAATAAATGTAATAGGAGTTTTCTTTTAGGTGACTTTGTAAAGGCTATTTAAAAATAAAGATGTATACAGGTGGTGTGGGCAGAGCCGTTCCTGGGTGGGGAGGGGCAGCTGGCTCAGCTGCCCCGGGCGCCGCAGCTAGGGGGCGGGGAATTGCCTACTTCGATGAAGTTTTTAACCTTGATTTGAATTTTTGCGTATGTTTGAGTCAGGAGGGGGGGAGACATTAATAAACTTTTCCCCGGGCACCACCAACCTTAGGAACGGTTCTGGTTGTTGGTCCTTGTTCCACCAATGTTCAGCGTGTTTTTAATATAAAAACCATGTACACCAGAATTCAAATATATAATTTGGTAGATGTATGGTATATGTAGATCTCATCTATGGAGTTACACCAAAAGTATTGTCTTTCGCTGATAAATTAAAACCATTGAAGATTAAAGAACACCATACCAAAAGTTTCTGAGGCATTACACCATACAAGATTACCATAGAAAATTACAAAATAACCCCATACAAATACTACCGAGGGAGCACAGACAATAAATATTTAATATAAATTTCACTTAATTGGATATCTAAAATTTCTAACATTTGAACCTTTCAGGAAGCCAACCGGACCAAGTCCATTGTTGACTCGTTAGTTTATACGGTCGCAAAAAAAGAGACAAACTCTTTGTAGTGTATAGTTTATTACACAAATTGTTAGACTCCCATTTTCAATTACGGAGGCTCTGACGCCGATATTTGACTTGGTGATAGCCTACAACCAAAACTTGCAATGAATTCAATGCATAGTATGTTTTTTAATTATTTTGACTAAGAAGAAGGTTTGTAGAAATATAGTGTTTGGAGGTAATCTAGTCTCAAGTCTCACTACTGGTAGACTTTTAAAATATTTTCTAAAGAGTTTGCAATGTTCAGTTTATTAACTTTTAAATTTAAATTTTTCTTGAGTGAAGAAAAATCTCTTACAGTTTTATCTAAAACAAAATCCAAAAATATCGTAGACAGGAAAAATGTGAAATTTCTAAATTCTATTAAGGATCTCTAAAATTTCTAAAAGGATTACATTTGTTAAGATGTGAGCCTTTCAGAAGTCAATCTAATCAAGTCTCCTTTTTGATTTTTTGCAGGGCACTAGGTTGATTTTTGTTTTTATTACTTATGAAGATACAGTTTTTGTGGACAATTGTACATTACTTTTAATATTATATTTTGTTTCGTAAAAAAACACTTAAATAAATAAATTTCATTTCAAATGAGACTTTGATCAGCTCTATATTACGTTCCAGACTCCCACTAGAGGTAAAGAAAAAAAAACAACCAGGAAGAAAAAAGGACAATACATCAGTACTACCCTTAAGTTTCTAAGGTTGTCTTTCAGAATTCCCATTAATTGGTTTCTATCTTCCATTAAGATAGAAACTAAAACTAATATAATTAATTAAGATTTTCAATAATTTCGTCTATGTTGGCAATAACAATGAGCTAAGTTGAGAGCATATCAATGAATTTTCTGTATGCCTTTGACTAGTGTTCAGCTATCATTGAATAGGATAACTCCATCCCCAATCTAGAACTCATAAAGAACAGATTATCCTTCCTCATATGAAATGCACTTTTGTTTCGATCTGATGCCATTTTTAGGGGTTTCAGACTATTATTCGAAATTCCCTTAAATGCTTTTTAAAAATGACGTTTTACTATTAAGAATAATTTGGATAATAGTTACCTTTCCTGAATCAGCTAGAAATGACATTTTTTTCTGACTTGCCAGATTTTTTTTAATGTATGTTTTAGTTTTCGGTTACTATGGGCCATGGTTCATCTTTTACTAGGTTGCAACTACCCCTGTAACCATCATATCGTGGCAAAATAATCGTCAGCGTGCTTCAGTTGGTGTAATGCAGAGATCTTCTGCTTAGATGTCTGCTTGACTATAAATCGAACTCTTTTGATTTTCTACAACCTTAATTGAAGCGTAATTGTGTCCGTTGTATATGTATTATCTTTCAAATATGCCTTTTTGACAACCTTGGATGTACATAGTGTCTTTTGATGTAGTTGAAAATTTCCATACAACATGTCCTTAAAGTTCCAACGGAATACTTTTACTTGTTCCCGAGATAATGCCCAGACGCTCTTCTGACAACCTGGATGAACATAGTGTCTATTGATTTTGTTCAAAATTTCTCAAAACTCCTTGAAATTTTCAGTTCAGTCGTCTTAAATAAATTACAGATAGACTTTATATCAAATATCGTACAGAGTAATTAACTGTAAAATCGCAAAAGCAAGTAAGCCAGCACATCATTAGCTAATCCTTACACCACTTGAAACTAAAGAAATGCCGACCATTGATTGATTGACATACCAAATCCAGTTGGAAGGTCGTTGGCTATAGATCATGACACTGGAATTCTATTGAATTTGTGAATGAACTACAAATCATGTGATATTTAGATCAGGTGGAGGTAGGGTGAATTTCCTATTACAAGAGCGTTGGATATTATTATAGAGAATGCTTAGACAATTATTTAAAAAATTTTCCACCAAAACTAGATCTTGCCCCTGGGACTGCTTGGGCAATCTTCAGATATACAATATCATAAGACCTAAAAATACTTTTCAATTAAAAGTTACTGCAGTACAGTGGCTAATGGACTTTCCTTCTGCGAAGAAAAATTGAAGTTTGAGTCACTCTGTAGTAACGATGGCCAAAATGGATATGAGATAAGGTTTTATACATGAAGGTTGAACCGGTACCACCTTATCCATCTATGAAAAATATTTTCTCTTTTTTTTCCAACATAGTTAAAATCATTGGAAGCCTTAAAATATTGTTCATAATTTTAAATTGTTTCCCTTGCAGAAGCCGATACATATGTTCTCCACCGAGATGAGCTAACTTCTTTTTAATTCCTGTCAAATGGGTGCTTAAACAGCTCCATGATATTCAAGGGCCCATGTAGCAGGGGAGGAATAAGAAATTGATTTTCCTCTTTCTATCCGGGGGGATATAATTTTCCTGTGTCGGGTTCTCGATAAAAGAAATTCCAATGGTGAAACTACATGTCTCGATTTGACCCCATTTTTAGTGGGATTTAGTAGTGTTGTAACTGGCAAAATTGGTAACGGTAAAATTGGGTATTTTGCCTATTTTGCCTAAATTACGAATTTGCCTATTTTACAGGTACTTTATGTATTTTACCGGTATCTTACATATTTTACTGACATATTTTACGACGCCTTGCAAATTTCAGAGCACAAAAGCGCAAAGAGGCTGACAGAAAAAAGGCTTGAATATAATTTTGCTTTGTGTAAAGCTGTGTTTCCAGGTTTAAAAGGCCGTCTGTCTGACTTAAGTCTCTTCTTGTCAGAACGGTAAAGCGCATCATAGCGCAGGTAATTATTATTTTAAAGAGTGCAATATTAGCTGAAATAAGTTTACACTAGTTCTGCGAACTCTTAAAGACAGAAAGGGCTAGAAGCAGGATTGACATATGACATATAAGAAAAAAAAATAATATAATCAAATACCCGAGAAAAAATAGGTTAATGTCGGCCAGCGGACAAAAAAGAAGCGAAAATAATAGAGGCAGATATTTCGTCAGACTGTCACACGGCTGTCCTCAGTGCTCAAAAAAAGAAGGAAAACTAACCTTTTGAATTAACTCTAACTGAGTAGAAGAAAGACTGAATCAAACAAACCAAAAAACCAAGCCAGAATAAATGAAAGACTATTCAACAATTACGTTGGGCAAGAATTTTCTGCTTAGTGATTGACTTAGCTTGTCTAATGACCTAAATTAAAAGTGTGGTCTGGTGATCTTAATTGATACTGAAGAAAAATGCTATTTGAATCCTCGAATTTTAAGCTATTGTAAATTGGGGCTATAGAAATATCTCCTGTATCTCTATTTAAAGCAAGGTCTCTATTTATGAATTTTTTAACATTTCAATTGCATTCCTAAAAGAATGTGGGAAGCCATTTGCTTCAAATATTAAAGTTACTTCATCAAAAAGAACTACATGATCGTGATTTTCAACAATGTGGAGGGCCAAAGCAGAATCAATATCATCGTTTTTATTTTAAATTCCACTTCTCAGAGAAATCTTGTATTCATGCCGTCTTTTCCCCAGGAGCTGGCGTTCACCGCTCCCCCCACCCCAGGAAAATAACCCTCCCCCTATTTTCCCCTTGGATAATTCCGGATTTTTCATTAGAAGGAAAATTGAATTTTCTACTCTTCTGTTTAAGTCAGGGACATCGTATTGCATTACCTATAGTAAAGACCCATAAGGGTTCAGTATATTAATACTTGCTCATTTATTTTTTCCCATAAGCACTTCATGTGGAAAGCGCTGGTCGAATAAGCTTTGGAGGGTGCTCAATCAATTGGGAATCGAAAGTTCCAGTGCCCTTTCCTAATATTTAGCCTGCTTTTCAACCAATTGCTACCGAATGAGGTGTTACTGACTACAGTGTCTGAAAGAAATTCTTATTCTACTTTAACAACCCTTGTGTTTCAGCAGTTGTTTTAAAAGAATCTTCAGATAAATACAGAATTAGCTCTAAGGGAGAGACGATGGGAGGATGGAGGTAGAAATTGATATATAATCCTCAGGATCATATCCAGGGCTTTCGTTGGGGGAGGGGGTGGGGCTTCTGAGCAAGCGCAGTCACCTGAATCAGAATCTAAGTCTAATTGAGAGGGGCTAGATTTGCAAGCAAATCCTGTTGGAGACAGTCTTAATGACTCTGAAAGTAACTGAATGTTCCGCTATTATGATCCAGTGCTTAGTTAACCAAATCATCAAAGTGTTACAAACCTCCTTTTTACTTGTATTCGGTACGTTTATAAATAAATGAGAAATAACATGTATATGATATAATGAATGTGGCTGAATGCAGATATTTAAATATACGAAGTTGTTAAGGTAACATTTCTTAGGTTTAAATGTAGAAACAATAACTAATATGGTTTTGCTCCCAAATAATGGTAAATTTGATTGATTTTTTTCTTTCTTTTTGTTTACAAAATGGATGTGCGAAATCAGGCACTGTCCAATATCTGAGGTACTGCCTTACACGATTACCAAAGGGATAAACTAGACAGTTATTTAAATTGATGAAACTCTAGATAAAGGGGCATTACCTTTTTAGATAAAGGGGCTAAGCCTAGGCAAATCAGAATAGGTAGAGCGCTGCCTAAGTATAAAGAATGATGTGGGCACAATGTGTTTTTTTTTTCTCTCTCTCCTTACCCGGGCACTTCGTATCGAAGGGATTGTCGTAGAAACTTCGAAAAGGGCTCATTCGATTGTAAATTGGAGTGGCTAGTGCCCATTTTAATGGTCGAAAGTGCTTGGAGGAAAACTAGCCCCCCCCCCCCCACGCCCATCATTCCCTCAACATGTCCAATCAAAATTTTGAGAAAGCCATTTTGTTCAGCGTAGTAGATTTCCAGATAGAAAATATGTTTTTGAGGAGGACACTCCCCCACAACCCTCGGGGCAAGGGTTTTAAGTTATGCCTTGAGGGCATATAAGAACGATGTTGGCACAATGTACTATTTATTATTTTTTCCTTTAGAGCAGGGCACTTCATATGGAAGGGGTCGTCGTAGAAACTTCAAAAGGGGCTCATTCGATTGGAAATTTAGAGTTCTAGTGCCCTTTTTAATAGTCGAAAATGATTGGAGGGCAACTAGTCACCCCCCCCCCGTGCCCATCATTCTCCCAAACACATCAAATCAAAATTTTGAGATAGCCATTTTGTTCAGCGTAGTTGATTTCCAGATAGAAAATATGTTTTTGAGGAGGACACTCCCCCACAACCCTCAGGGCAAGGGTTTCAAGTTATGCCCTGGGGGCATATAAGGTTCTAAGGTTTTTATAGAAGGCGTTTTCGTAGAAACTTCAAAACAGGCTCATTCAATTGGAAATTCAAAGGGATAGTACCCTTTTTATTAGTCGAAAGTGATTGGAGGTCAACTAGCCCCCTCCCCCCACGCCCATCATTCCCCCAAAAACACATTCAATCAAAATTTTTAGATAGCCATTTTGTTCAGCGTAGTTGATTTCCAGGTAAAAAATATGTTTTTGAGGAGGACACTCCCCCACAACCCTCAGGGCAAGGGTTTTAAGTTATGCCCTGGGGGCATATAAGGTTTTTATAGAAAGCGTTGTCGTAAAAACTTCAAAAAAGCTCATTCGATTGGAAATTCAAAGCACTAATGCCCTTTTTAATAGTCGAAAGTGATTGGAGGGCAACTAGCCCCCCTCCCACGCCCATCATTCCCCCAAACACATCGAATAAAAATTTTGAGATAGCCATTTTGTTCAGCGCAGTTGATTTCCAGATAGAAAATATATTTTTGAGAAGGACACTCCCCCACAACCCTCAGGGCAAGGATTATAAGTTATGCCCTGGGGGCATATAAGGTTTTTATTGAAATCTTTGTCGTAGAAACTTGAAAAAGGGCTCATTCGATTTCAAATTCAAATGGCTAGTACCCTTTTTAATAGTCGAAAGTGATTTGAGGACAACTAACCCCCCTCTCACGCCCACGTTTTCCCCAAACACATCCAATCAAAATTTTTAGATAGCCATTTTATTCAACGTAGTTGAAAGTTTTGAAACTTAGGTCTTTAAGGATGACAACCCCTCCCCACACAGCCCTCAGGGCAAGGGTTGTAAGTTATGCCCTGGGGACATATAAGGATTTTATTGAAATCATTGTCGTAGAAACTTCAAAAGGGCTCATGCAATTCGAAATTGAAAGGGCTAGTGCCTTTTTTAATAGTTGAAAGTGATGGGATAGCGACTAACGCCCCTCTCACGCCCACCATTTTCCAAAACACATCCAATCAAAATTTTGAGATATCCATTTTGTTCAACGTTGTTGAACGTTCTGGAAATTAGGTCTTTTTCGATGATAATCCCCTCAGAGCCCTCAGTGCAAGGGTTGTAAGTTATGCCTTGGGGGCACATAAGGTTTATATAGAAAGTTGTTGTATAAATCATAGTAAAGAACGTGGACACTCGAGAACGAGACAAGAAACGGGGACTAAGTAAAGAGGAGGACACTCCCCTACAAACCTCAGGGCAAGGGTTTTAAGTTATGCCCTGTGGTATATAAGAACGATGTTGGCACAATGTATTATTTATTAATTTTTTCCTTTAGAGCAGGGAACTTCGTATCGAATTGTCGTGGAAAGGGCTCATTCAATTGGAAATTGGAGTGGCTTGTGCCCTTTTTAATTGTCGAAAGTGATTGGAGGGCAACTAGTCCCCCCCCATGCCCATCATTCTCCCAAACACATCAAATAAAAATTTTGAGATAGCCATTTTGTTCAGCGTAGTTGATTTCCACATATAAAATATGTTTTTGAGGAGGACACTCCCCCACAACCCTCAGGGCAAGGGTTTCAAGTTATGCCCTGGGGGCATATAAGGTTCTAAGGTTTTTATAGAAGGCGTTTTCGTTGAAACTTCAAAACAGGCTCATTCAATTGGAAATTCAAAGGGATAGTACCCTTTTTATTAGTCGAAAGTGATTGGAGGGCAACTAGCCCCCTCCCCCCACGCCCATCATTCCCCCAAACACATTCAATCAAAATTTTGAGATAGCCATTTTGTTCAGCGTAGTTGATTTCCAGATAGAACATATTTTTTTGAGGAGGAAACTCCCCCACAACCCTCAGGGCAAGGGTTTCAAGTTATGCCCTGGGGGCATATAAGGTTCTAAGGTTTTTATAGAAGGCGTTTTCGTAGAAACTTCAAAACAGGCTCATTCAATTGGAAATTCAAAGGGATAGTACCCTTTTTATTAGTCGAAAGTGATTGGAGGGCAACTAGCCCCCTCCCCCCACGCCCATCATTCCCCCAAACACATTCAATCAAAATTTTGAGATAGCCATTTTGTTCAGCGTAGTTGATTTCCAGATAGAACATATTTTTTTGAGGAGGACACTCCCCCACAACCCTCAGGGCAAGGGTTTTAAGTTATGCCCTGGGGGCATATAAGGTTTTTATAGAAGGCGTTGTCGTAAAAACTTCAAAAAAAAGCTCATTCGATTGGAAATTCAAAGCACTAGTGCCCTTTTTAATAGTCGAAAGTGATTGGAGGGCAACTAGCCCCCTCCTCCCACGCCCATCATTCCCCCAAACACATCGAATAAAAATTTTGAGATAGCCATTTTGCTCAGCGCAGTTGATTTCCAGATAGAAAATATATTTTTGAGAAGGACACTCCCCACAACCCTCAGGGCAAGGATTATAAGTTATGCCCTGGGGGCATATAAGGTTTTTATTGAAATCTTTGTCATAGAAACTTGAAAAAGGGCTCATTCGATTTCAAATTCAAAGGGCTAGTGCCCTTTTTAATAGTCGAAAGTGATTTGAGGACAACTAACCCCCCTCTCACGCCCACCTTTTCCCCAAACACATCCAATCAAAATTTTTGGATAGCCATTTTATTCAACGTAGTTGAAAGTTTTGAAAATTAGGTCTTTAAGGATGACAACCCCTCCCCACACAGCCCTCAGGGCAAGGGTTGTAAGTTACGCCCTGGGGGCGTATAAAGATTTTATTGAAAGTATTGTCGTAGAAACTTCAAAAGGGCTCATGCAATTCGAAATTGAAAGGGCTAGTGCCTTTTTTAATAGTTGAAAGTGATGGGATAGCGACTAACGCCCCTCTCACGCCCACCATTTTCCAAAACACATCCAATCAAAATTTTGAGATATCCATTTTGTTCAACGTTGTTGAACGTTCTGGAAATTAGGTCTTTTTCGATGATAATCCCCTCAGAGCCCTCAGTGCAAGGGTTGTAAGTTATGCCTTGGGGGCATATAAGGTTTATATAGAAAGTTGTTGTATAAATCATAGGCAGCGCGATCGCGCTGCCTAAGTAAAGAACGGGGACACTCGAGAACGAGACAAGAAACGGGGACTAAGTAAAGAGGAGGACACTCCCCTACAACCCTCAGGGCAAGGGTTTTAAGTTATGCCCTGTGGTATATAAGAACGATGTTGGCACAATGTATTATTTATTAATTTTTTCCTTTAGAGCAGGGCACTTCGTATCGAAGAAGTTGTCGTGGAAATTGGAGTGGCTTGTACCCTTTTTAATTGTCGAAAGTGATTGGAAGGCGACTAACACCCTTTCCACGCCCACTATTTCCCGAAACACATCCAATCAAAATTTTGAGATAGCCATTTTGTTCAGCGTAGTTGATTTCCAGATAGAAATTGTGTTCTTGGGAACAGTCCCCCACAGCCCTTAGGGCAAGGGTTTTAAGTTATGCCCTTGTGGCATATAAGGTTTTTTATAGAAGGCGTTGTCTTAGAAACTTTAAAAAAGGCTCATTCGATTGGAAATTCAAAGGGCTAATGCCCTTTTTCATAGCCAAAAGTGACTAGAGGGCAACTAACCTGCCTCTCACGCCCACCTTTTCCCCAAACACATCTAATCAAAACTTTGAGATAGCCATTTTATTCAACGTAGTTTTAAGTTCTGGAAGTTAGGTCTTTGAGGATGAAACCCCCCCCCTACAGCCCTCAGGGCAAGGGTTGTAAATTATGCCCAGGGGGCGTATAAGATTTTTATGTAATGTGTTGTCGTTGAAACTTCGAAAAAGGCTCATTCGATTCGAAATTGAAAGGGCTAGTGCCTTTTTTAATAGTTGAAAGTGATGGGATTTCGACTAACGCCCCTCTCACGCCCACCATTTTCCAAACACATCCAATCAAAATTTTGAGATGTCCATTTTGTTCAACGTTGTTGAACGTTCTGGAAATTAAGTGTTTTTCGATGATAATCCCCTCAGAGCCCTCAGTGCAAGGGTTGCAAGTTATGCCTTGGGGGCATATAAGGTTTATATAGAAAGTTGTTGTATAAATCATAGGCAGCGCGATCGCGCTGCCTAAGTAAAGAACGGGGACACTCGAGAACGAGACAAGAAACGGGGACTAAGTAAAGAGGAGGACACTCCCCTACAACCCTCAGGACAAGGGTTTTATGTTATGCCCTGTGGTATATAAGAACGATGTTGGCACAATGTATTATTTATTAATTTTTTCCTTTAGAGCAGGGCACTTCGTATCGAAGAAGTTGTCGTGGAAATTGGAGTGGCTTGTACCCTTTTTAATTGTCGAAAGTGACTGGAAGGCGACTAACACCCTTTCCACGCCCACTATTTCCCGAAACACATCCAATCAAAATTTTGAGATAGCCATTTTGTTCAGCGTAGTTGATTTCCAGATAGAAATTGTGTTCTTGGGAACAGTCCCCCACAGCCCTTAGGGCAAGGGTTTTAAGTTATGCCCTTGTGGCATATAAGGTTTTTTATAGAAGGCGTTGTCTTAGAAACTTTAAAAATGGCTCATTCGATTGGAAATTCAAAGGGCTAATGCCCTTTTTAATAGCCAAAAGTGACCAGAGGGCAACTAACCTGCCTCTCACGCCCACCTTTTCCCCAAAAACATCTAATCAAAACTTTGAGATAGCCATTTTATTCAACGTAGTTTTAAGTTCTGGAAGTTAGGTCTTTGAGGATGACAAACCCCCCCCCCCCCCACAGCCCTCAGGGCAAGGATTGTAAATTATGCCCAGGGGGCGTATAAGATTTTTATGTAATGTGTTGTCGTAGAAACTTCGAAAAAGGCTCATTCGATTCGAAATTGAAAGGGCTAGTGCCTTTTTTAATAGTTGAAAGTGATGGGATTTCGACTAACGCCCCTCTCACGCCCAATATTTTCCAAAACACATCCAATCAAAATTTTGAGATATCAATTTTGTTCAACGTTGTTGAACGTTCTGGAAATTAGGTCTTTTTCGATGATAATCCCCTCAGAGCCCTCAGTGCAAGGGTTGTAAGTTATGCCTTGGGGGCATATAAGGTTTATATAGAAAGTTGTTGTATAAATCATAGGCAGCGCGATCGCGCTGCCTAAGTAAAGAACGGGGACACTCGAGAACGAGACAAGAAACGGGGACTAAGTAAAGAGGAGGACACTCCCCTACAACCCTCAGGGCAAGGGTTTTAAGTTATGCCGTATGGTATATAAGAACGATGTTGGCACAATGTATTATTTATTAATTTTTTCCTTTAGAGCAGGGCACTTCGTATCGAAGAAGCTGTCGTGGAAATTGGAGTGGCTTGTACCCTTTTTAATTGTCGAAAGTGATTGGAAGGCGACTAACACCCTTTCCACGCCCACTATTTCCCGAAACACATCCAATCAAAATTTGAGATAGCCATTTTGTTCAGCGTAGTTGATTTCCAGATAGAAATTGTGTTCTTGGGAACAGTCCCCCACAGCCCTTAGGGCAAGGGTTTTAAGTTATGCCCTTGTGGCATATAAGGTTTTTTATAGAAGGCATTGTCTTAGAAAATTTAAAAAAGGCTCATTTGATTGGAAATTCAAAGGGCTAATGCCCTTTTTAATAGCCAAAAGTGACTAGAGGGCAACTAACCTGCCTCTCACGCCCACCTTTTCCCCAAACACATCTAATCAAAACTTTGAGATAGCCATTTTATTCAACGTAGTTTTAAGTTCTGGAAGTTAGGTCTTTGAGGATGACAACCCCCCCCCCCCCCCACAGCCCTCAGGGCAAGGGTTGTAAATTATGCCCAGGGGGCGTATAAGATTTTTATGTAATGTGTTGTCGTAGAAACTTCAAAAAAGGCTCATTCGATTCGAAATTGAAAGGGCTAGTGCCTTTTTTAATAGTCGAAAGTGATTGAAAAGCAACTAACACCCCTTCCACGACCACCATTTCCCCAAGCCCATCCAATAAAGATTTTGAGATAGCCTTTTTGTTCCACGCAGTTCAAAGTTCAGGAAATTATACCTTTGAGCAGGACAGTCCCCCCACAGTCTTCAGGGCAAGGGTTATAAGTTATGCCCTGGGGGCATATAAGGTCTTTATTGAAATCTTTGTCGTAGAAGCTTGAAAAAGGGCACATTCGATTCGAAATTCAAAGGGCTAGTGCCCTTTTTAATAGTCGAAAGTGATTTGAGGGCAACTAACCCCCCTCTCACGCCCACCTTTTCCCCAAACACATCCAATCAATATTTTAAATAGCCATTTTATTCAACGTAGTTGAAAGTTTTGGAAATTAAGTCTTTAAGGATGACAACCCCTCCCCCCCCCGCAGCCCTCAGGGTAAGGGTTGTAAGTTATGCCCTGGGGGCGTATAAGGTTTTTATTGAAAGCATAGACACTTCAAAAGGGCTCATTCAATTGGAAATTGAAAGGGCTAGTGCCTTTTTTAATAGTTGAAAGTGATTGGAGAATGACTAACGCCCCTCTCACGCCCACCATTTCCCCAAACACATCCAATCAAAATTTTGAGATATCCATTTTGTTCAACGTAGTTGAAAGTTCTTGAAATTAGGTCTCTTAGGATGATAATCCCCTCAGAGCCCTCAGTGCAAGGGTTGTAAGTTATACCCTGGGGGGCATATAAAGTTTATATAGAAAGTTGCTATAGAAATTTCAAAAACGGCTCATTTGATTGGAAATTGAAATTGCCCGTTTTAATAGTCGAAAGTGAGTGGAGAGTAATTAACCCCCTCTTACGCCCACCATTTCCCCAAAAACATTCAATCAAAGTTTAGAGATAGCAATTTTGTTCAACGTAGTTGAAAGTTCTGGAAATTATGTATTTAAGGATTACAAACCCCCCAGAGCCCTAAGGGCAAAAGTTGTAAGTTCTGCCCTGGGGGCATATAAGGTTTTTATAGATAGAGTTGTCGTAAAACTTCAAAAGGGGCTCATTCAATTCGAAATTGAGAGGGCTAGTGCCTCTTTGTAATAGTCGAATGGGATTGGAGGGTAACTAACCCCACTCTCACGCCCACCATTCCTCCAAACACATCCAATGAAAATTTTCAGATAGCCATTTTGTTCAACGTAGTAGAAAGTTCTGGAAATTAGGTCTTTGAGAATGGCACCCCCTCCCAGTACTCAGGGCAAGGGTTGTAAGTTATGCACTGGGGGTATATAAGATTTTTATTGAAAGTTTTGTCTTAGAAACTTCAAAAGGGCTCTTTTGATTGGAAATTGAAAGGGCTAGGGCTATTTTTGATAGTTGAAAGTGATTTGAGAGCTACTACCGCCCCTCTCACGCCCACCATTTCCCCAAAGACATCCAATCAAAATTTTGAGATAGCCATGTTGTTTAATGTAGTTGAAAGTTCTAGAAATTCGGTCTTAGGGGATGACAACCACCCTAACAGACCTTAGGGTAAGGGTTTTAATTTATTCCATGGGGGCATATAAGGTGTTTATAGAAAGGGTTGTCGTTTCCAAAAGGGCTCACTCGATTGGAAATCGAAAGGCCTAGTACCCTTTTTAATAGTCGAAAGTGATTGGAAGGCTTGACATTTTTGTAGTAAAGATCGAAGTGGGTATAATGTATTATTTTTTTGTTGTTGTTGTTTAGACCAGGGCACTTCGTATCGAAGGAGTTGTCGTAGGAAGTTCGAAAAGGGCTCATTCGATTGAAAATAGAAAGGGCTGATACCCTTTTTAATAGTCGAAAGCGATTTGAGGGCAACTAATCCCCCTTTTACTCCCACCCTCCCACGCCAACCCTCCTATTTCTGCTCTTAAAATTTAACCAAATCAAAATAGCGTAAATGTATCCAAGCTATCAAAGAAAGTAAATAGATTTTTTTGCGAATGGTATCAAGTTTTTCATTTCAGGTCAATTAGAGGAGGTATGAAACTAAATTAAAGAGTATTATTTGTGTCCAGATTTTTAAAAGGGTGTATGTTGTTAAAAATTGCTGAAAATTTTTCTCCAGCACACAAATAGCAGGCCAAACTATAAAGTCTAAAAAAACGAAAAGATTTAAAGTATTTTTTTCTTTTTCCCTGAAAAGACTATGTCAATATAAAACGAACAGAAATAAATTAAAAAAAACTTTTTCCACAAAATAAGTTTTTCAAAGAAAAGTAAAGAACTCCATTAAACAAAAAATGAGCAAAAATAAAATCAAATAATCTACCAAGCGTGAAACTACCACAAATCAGCATCGATAAATAAAGGAAACCCAAAACGAACAGAAATTACAATAATTAACCGAGTCAGACTCAAAACGAGCAGAAATTAACATAAGTTGGGCGCAAAACCCCTATTTTTGTTACTGCGGGCCGTGGTTCGTTCTTTGCTAAGTTGGAGCTACCGCTGCAACCCTGAATAACATTTACCCAAAAATGTCAAATTAAGCTTTGTTCCATGGAATAACCAATTGTTCTTTTCAGTTTTGCTTAAAAAGGGTAGGCCTACCTCTATGAGTATTACAAATATAAGGTGTATACAAAAGGTGTAGGCTCATGTCGCACTGATGGGATGTTTTTCTTGAAATGTTTTGAATATGTAACATAAAGTTCAATTAATTTTTAACCTTACAGATCCTAGTCATGAGGTAATATTGTTGAATTCAAACCGAGAAATCTTCCTTGAGACGTTTCGTGTTTTAATTGTTGCAAGTGTTAATTATCCTGAAGTGTACTAAATAAACGGAAATTTCCTACCTTCAAACCTCTGTTTACGATTTCCGACAACAGTACAGCCGCCCAGGATTCGTCATTACTGGTGATTTTAACCAGACAAAAAGTAATGGGTTACCTCAATACTAGGCCCTACCTAAATGGTAAAAATACCAACCCATATCACGGGGAGCGCCCTGGACATTATTTTAACGAACTTAGGTACGTATTCTGAAAATGTTTTCTCGCTTAGACCGATTGGCAAATCGGATCACTATACTTTAATGATGAAAGTAAAATGCTTAGTTCCGAAACGCAAAAAGTTGAGAATAAGGTCAAGATCTACTAATCAAGTTTCAATTACCTGTTATCAAGCCTTGACGTTTCCCTCTCCAAGGTCACAGAGTGTTTCATCTTGAAGAACTGCTAAAACAAACTAAAGACAACATAAATCCTTTCCAGTACGGCGGTCTAAAGGGATACAACACTACGGTTTACCTAGCTCGCTTAATGAATTCAAATAACTTGATAATGGTAATACATGTGGTTGGTCTTGTACCAGCAGACTTTCAGAAAGCATTTGACTGCATAAGTCACCTGGTTGAGGCCACGAATATGAAAACTATGGGTGTCCACAAACGTACTCTAATTCTTGTTCTGAGTTTTCTGAAAAATCGAACACAGTTCGTACCCCCACTGTTTGAAAAGGACACTACCTCAGAATGCACGAAGATAACTTGTGGAGCCCCACAAGGGACCAAACCAAGTTTGTAGATGATCTCTCCTTTATTCTCGAGAATTTAGTATCTAATCAAATGATAGAGCCGCCATTCAGTAATAACATCATAAGCTCCTTCTTTGATGATTGCAAAGAATAAAAACTGATTTTCAACCATGCCAAAATGAATATCATCAGGTTTTGCCCTCTAAATCGGTACCTCGTGTTCCCCCTAGTGCCACTTCCAGTTTTTTTTTTTTTTTTTTTTTTTTTTTTTTGTCTTCAAAAATCCTTCGAGTTGTGCCTTCATCTGATCGCACGTTCGCCAAGCATTTTGATAAGCTTGTAAAAGCCAGAAATGCATCAATCCAAACTCTTATTGCAATGCGTCGACTTGAATGTGATAGCGACAGTGTCTAAACTGCCTATCTTACTTATGTAAGACCACAAATTGAATGCGCTGCACCTGTTTGCAGCCCATTCGTCCATAAAACCAGCTACTTTTGTGGCGAAATTGAAGCTATTCGAAGAGAGTGGTAGCAGTCAGAACTGGAGTTAGAGTTGTAGATTATGTCCAGGGCCGTTCCTAGAGTTGGTGGCACCTGGGACAAAATAAACTACCCCTCTCCCCCCCCTGTCGACCCAAACACAAATAAAAAAGCTCCAGTCGTGGTATCTCCCAGACAAAGTGCCCGGGCCAGCTTGCTCCGGTCCTCCCCTCCCCTTGAACGACCCTGATTATGTCCAAACACTGGAAAATATGAGGCTTGAATCATTATGAGACAGAATTGGCCACCAAATAACGTCTTTTGGAAAAGCACTACTTGACTCACCTCAGTAGCGCCACATCGTACCGCAAGATGTTGCAGTGAATACCCGAATCAAGTTAAACCCTGAATTTAAATAATGTCAAATTTAGGACAAATCAGTGTAGAAACTCGTTCGTTTTCTTTTTTGAAGAAGTGTATAGCAAGTTTTAGTGAATTAGTGTATGCATATGTGTTTTTAATTTTGTAAAGACTAAGTAAATTAGCCTTGTGCTAGAGTGTATATCTGAATAAAACCTAAGTCTAATTTAGCAGTGAGTGTATTATTAATTTCATGCAGTCATAAGAGCAGTAATCAATTTAAACAAATACCCTTTGCTTTGAAACAGTTAATATTCAAGCAGAACTGAATTTCCTGGATTTTTTGGGGGTAGCTTCTTTCTACCCATTCCACTCTTGGGACTGATGAGAAAGTGTCCACATTTCTAGTTGAAATCTCTTTCTCTCGGAACAAAGCTTCAAGTGAAATGTGTGAAACCAAGGATACTGGGCATCTTTTGGGTTCGAAAGGGTTGAAAACATATTTTGGAATAATTAAGGCCCTGACCTGCTTGCACTCTTCTCACAAGCCTGTCTGTTTTTTTTTTTTTTTTTTTTTTTTTTTTTTTTTTTTTTTTTTTTTTTTTTTTTTTTTTTTTTTTTTTTTTTTTGCGAATGTTTGAACCTATTTCTCTTTTCTAAAAAAAGAACAGAAACAGTATAAATGCTCAACTTAGCAGAAGAGTGTGTGCTACCCCTAGTGATTTTATTGAGAATTTTTCACTAGCTTCAGCAGCTTGGAATATCTTTTTATCGGAATTTTTTTACGATTTTTGCACATCTTTTTCGTTAAATGCATTTCAAAAATTAAATAGTAAAATTTATAATCACTAAAAAGGAAAGATTAGATGGAAACCCTTCGAACATCAAAAATTTGCTTCTTTGTTTTGTTGAAAATTAAAATGAAGCCGCAGATTTTTTGTCTGTGTTTTTTGCTATTCTGGCAGTTCTATTTTGGCTGCTTGACTTTAATTTTTGAGTAGTTTGTTAAGTCTCTTTTTCTTCTCGGGTCAATGCGAACCCTGGTCTGGGTGACCCGCTTCATGACTATTTACAGTTAATCTGATTAACGTGTGAGTTGGATAAATCAAATTAGATAAGTCCGTTATAATAATAAATTGTTTTCTTAATAAATATCTTATATACGCTTTTCCTTCTATTTCTTCCTTTTCTGAAATTCGAATTGGACTCATTTTTTACAGTATTGCCTCGAACTCATACCAATGAAAATGTGTGCTCAGTTCTTCTAAGTACTTTTGAATCTGAGTTATCTGGTTAACCTACCCTGTGATTAAATTAACGTTGTTGAGGTCATTATAATAGATGTCATATATGATTTTTTTTTTCTAAATCTTCTATTTCTTAACCTAGAATTATATATTTTTTTTTTGCTTTAAGTCAAATTCACGCCGAAGATGTGATGTACACGGTTTATATAATTTACAATTGGAGCTTAGTTATGATTTTCTCTTCTAGTTCTTCCGTTTCTAAAGTTGGAATCGAATGTATTTTTCATTGTGTTTAGTCGAATTCATGCTGAACGGATGTGCTCAGTTTATAAATGTCTCTTATGTGATTTTTTTTTTCTTTCAGTTCTTAATTTAGGGTTATTAAATTATTTTAAGCTGAATTCATACCGAAGAAAGGGTAGATTCGGTGCATCTAATTCACTTCTGCAACTAACCCTCTCTATTTTGCTCTAACAAGGAGTTAGCGATTATTTTACTTGTTTCATGATTTTGTTGTTTTATAAACAGGTGCTGGACCAATTAAAGATTATGTGGATTCTGGTGATACTTACCGTCAGACAAGGAGTCAATCGATGCCGAACACAACTGCTCAGAGACAAGAGAGTCAGTATTATTGGAGTGAAGGGGCTAATTCCAGCTCTGAATATGATACAGATGAAGATGATGAGGGAAATGTAGAACTTTTGGATAAACGGGAAAAATATCTCATATTTTCAACTGGCGATGAAACCTACACTCCGCATCAGATTGGTGAGCTTAATAGTTGGTATTTTTTCAGTGCAAAAACCTGAGGAAGGGCTTCTGTACTAGAAAATTTTTAAGCTTTTTCTGAGTGGGCGCTTCACCCGCTCAAATCTTCAACAAATAGATCTTCGGGGAGATTTCAAATTTCCAAGAACAACCTTTCCTCATATGGAAAACTAGTTTTAAAATATTTTATTTAAGTGGCGATAAAACAAACACCTCGCACTTGATTGGTGAGCTTAATAATTTATTTTCTATGGGAGTTTTATGTTTAAAAGTTCGAAATTTTTTCTGTATCGATAATTCCGGCTGATCTTTGGGGATAGTTCGCATATACTCCCTCTATGTACATATATATCATACATACAAATAGATATTAACTCATCAACCTTAACTCTTAAGCAAGCTATCTCGCATAAGTTCGTAGTAGGAAAGATCTTTCCTTTCCTCTCTTCTCTTCCAGTTTCATAAGTATTTGGCGATATTACGCACGCTTCTCCGCCATCCCAACCTATTCACAGCCTCCCTCTTTACATCCTCACAGGAAGTTTCCATTTTCTTAAATCTTTCCTTACGACATCCTCCTACCCCAACTGAGGACGATCTGCTTTTCGTTTAGTCCTAGACGGTTGGCCGAAATAAACAACCTTTGGCAATCTGTCATCTTTCGTCCACAGACCGTGCCCTAGCCATCTCAACCTTTCTCTCATTATAGCCCTAGAAATCAGGATTGAACAACACCTTTCGTATAGCCTTCTGTTTGAAATACGGTCAGTCGGTCGGGTACCCTATACAATCGGTACAGGTTTTTACTAATATCACTACCTAGGTTAGTGAAGCTGTCCACTTGATCGATATTTTCTTTACCCAACGTCACTTTTTCATCTCAGCTTATTCGTATATAGCCTTAGCGATTTAGTATTCTTAACATTAATTTTCAAACCTATTCTAGCACCCTGAACTCGTAAAACCTCTAAAAGCTCATTCATTTTGCTCACACTTTCATCTAGGATGTTTAAATCGTCAGCATAATCTAAGTCCAGAAAAGTTTTACTTAATATTTAAATAATGCTACAAATAAAGGCCTCCATCCCCTTTCCCAAAGCAAAAAAAAAGTGAAAACCTATGAAAGTTCAATAAATTATCATAGAGTCATTTTGTTGTTCTAGATTGATCTGTAGACTAGATTATTGGTTGCTTTCTTTGCTTGCCCAATCAAGCTACGAAAAGGAGCGACGCCAGCGTTTGGATCTCTTCCTTGGTGTCATAGTCATGGGAAGGATATGAGTATCTCTTCATATTTTCATATAATTCTTATTAGTATGACCTTAGTTCTGTCAGCGAAGACCATTAGACTGTCTTAAGTCTTCTGAGTTATCAGACTTATAAGTCTGATGAGTTATCTGCTACTTCATGACTTTTCCTGATTCAGTTATTGAAATAAGAGCTCCTTGTAACGTAAATTCGGGATTCCTTTCGAAAAAGAAGAAAACAATAATTTTAAAAAGTCGAGAAATTTTGCAATTTTGCTTCCCCCTGCGGAAATTAAAAAAAATAAAACTCAAATAAAATTGTCAAATTTGGAAAGCCTTATTTTCCACGGAGGGGGGGGGGTAAACGCCGGCCACCTGCCAAATCACAGTTTGCGTCATAAATACATATCAGAAGTCAATATAACATAAAGGTAAAAAATGATTAATACACAATTTTATTAAAGAGAACATTGTAGGCCTATGTGCGTTTATGTTTTGCGTTTATTTCTGTCAGCTTTGGGACTGGCCCCACGACAGCCCTTGGAGGTCGTTTACGGGTAAATTTCAAGAGAAGATATCACGGTGCTTATGGATTCAAAACCAAATTTATAAGATTTGGATTTAAAATTTGAAATACAGGAATCAGGTTTACAGGATTTAAAACCAAGGTTTAATTTTAATTAAAAAGTAACTAACAAATCTAGCTAATCCTTCAAGAAATTGAATTTCCTTCTGCTCAGTTAACGAAGTTAATCGGTGTTTATGTTTTATTTGATAATTAATTACAATTAATTGGTTATTTTTTCAATGCATTCTTCCATTTTTGTTTATTAAGAATTGACTGAAAAACGAAGGGGAGGGTATGTCTTCCCTCTTTGATTATTATATGTGTGTCAGTTCTATTAACAAAACAAATGCACATTTGTATTTAATTTGATAATCTTTGCCAAGGCATATCTGAATACAGTTGGGTGGTATTCCCTCCTTCCCCCTCTTTCCGCATATGATTAATCCGAAAGATCCTCCTGCTCCCTCCCTCCCCCCACAAAAGAGTAAAATTAAGAGCCCGTAATTTGTTTCCTCCCCCCCCCCTCCTCCCTAGGGTCGAAGCTCTGTATGCCTAGCTGTTTAAAGGTCTTTTTCAGACCTTAAACTGTTCTTGTCTTATACTTATACTTATTTATAGGCTTCAAACGAATCCCTCCATTTGCATTTAATAAGAGAATTGATCCAGGTCCTACCCTGGCTGAGCGAGTTGCTCACAGAAGGGAGCTCCAGCTTCATCCTGAAAGATTTGAGCATGAAAATGTTGATGCTGACTGGGTGGCCCAACGATGTGATATAGTTGATCATATTATTGAGCTTCACGGACACATAATTGGTATGGCACTCTCACCAGATCACAGGTTAGTATCCTTGGATGTCATTTGGGGGGCGTGAGATCATGAAACCACAGCCCCTTACCTGTCATACAGCCATGTGCATTGGAGAACGCCAAATTGAAGTAAGCGAAAAATAGGTGGATTACACGGGAAAAGAGGGATAAATCATAAATGTTCTGTTATTTCAGGAAATGCCCCCTCTGCGTAATTAACCCCCCCCCCCCCATAAGGCTCTGAAACTCCTCAAATATAGGTGCATTTCACCTTCATTTAAATTAATCTGTGGTTAATCAAACAGCCTATTCCTCAAATTACCTGTTTATTTTTAGTTTCGTTAACTGTTTATTCTACATTCTTCGGCTTGATTTTTCGTGACTTAAGACGACAGGCCGAATGAGAAAAATAGCCGTTTTTATTATTGTTCCTTACAAACGGATCTACATACTGCTCTTTTTTTTCTTTTTTTTTCTTTTTCTTTTTAAGTACCAGCCATTTGTTAAACCGTTAATTCAATTAATTTATTTATTCAATTAATTCAATTAATTTATTTATTCAATTAATTCAATTAGTTAGTTCAATTCAATTTATTTATAACCTGTCAAAACAAAAAAGGGTGCAGATCCCCTAAATGACAGAGTACATAAGGGGAAAAAAAGAAAAAAGAGAAGAAAACTTATACACTGAACAAAAATAAGTAGTTTCTTAACCGTTAGTTAAGAAAAAAAACACTTCCTATGGTAATATTACATACACAATCCCCAACTAAACCAGCTACAATAACAATAAAATTCCTGCCTTATATTAAATTAGTTCTGACACTGGCTAAACATGACAATGCGAGAGAACGTAGGACAACGAAAGAATCAAGGCAATTCACAGCCCGTGAAAAAAAAGAAGAAAAACAATCCAAATATTCTTGCTGACACCTTTGCTTAGCCGTCCTAAGCCTCAGAAAGAATAAAAGATAACAATAAATATAGGATATAGTACGATTTGAGTAAAGGGTTTTTTTGAGTAAAGGTCGTACTTTTAACATCTTCACTGCTCCCACCATCTTTACTAATAATACTACCAAGATAAGTGAAGCTGCCCACCTGATCAATATTTTCATTACCCAACGTCACCTTTTCATCTTCACTTATACCTAGCCTTAGTGACTTAGTCTTTTTGAAATTGATGGGTGATCTAGCTGGGGCCTAGAACCCGTGTTCACATTGTGAAAAAGTGCAAACATGAGACCAAATTTGATTTTCATGGACCTGTTTTCATTTTGAATGTAATTATTCATTTGAATAATGAATTTTCATTTGAATAGATATTTTGAGACAGTCCTTTTATTCAAAATAGTCCAAATATCATATAACAAGGGTTTTGAGCTTGATACAAACCACCAGAGCCTGAGGGCGAGGGTTGTAGGTTATGCACTTGGGGCATTTAAGGTTCTTATCGAAGGGATCGTTGTATAGACTTTAGAGGTGGCTCATTTGGTTGAAAATGGAAGTTCTAGTTTTATTTAAGAGTCAATATGGATGGAGGTCAAGTAGCCCTCCCCCCCACCCAACAACCTTTCTTTTCACCAAATGGATCTGATTGAAATTGTGCGATGGCCAGAGCCGTCATAAGCCTCAGAAAGAATAAAAGATAACAATAAATATAAAAGGTGTAAAAGATACAAATATTTTAAAAAATGCAAAGAAAAAGATAAAAATAAGCAAAATGGAGCCCAATCCTTCGGCTAGATTCTGTAATTGTTTACTACTTTTGTTGAAAATCTTGTTGCAAGATTCTTTTTCTGAACTAAACAAAATCACATAATAACAAAATACATATAATAACAAAAAAATACTACCATTCGAATCCCTATTTAATCCTTTTTCCAAGCATGATAGGTGCAAAAATGACAGTAATGTAGCAGCCTCTCCTTCTCCCCCCCTCCCTCTCTAATGTCCGGATATAGTGCTAGGCTGTATTTAAAGTTAGCTGTTTTTTATTGTTTTTTTTTTTTTTTTTTTTTTTTTTTTTTTTTTTTTTTTTTTTTTTTTTTAGTTAGTTAGCATTATGAACATTATTTCAATTGTAAAAGGTCGCAATTGGCATTATGAACCAATTGTTGATGAGAAATAATGAAGAAAGATAATACAAAATCAACATAACCAACAAGCTTCTGTATATAGCGTAAGGCAATATCCAGGCGTTAGGGGAGGGGGGTCTAGGACACAGTTGTCACGGTAGCACTTTTTGCACCAAGATAACCATTGTGTCTTGTCTAAATCCTTGAACAAAAACCAGTTCATGATGAAAAGTGTAACAATCTCGTTTTTGTCTCTGCGAGTTGTGAAACTAAAAAAAAAAACAAGATCTTTTAGTAACAACAGTGTCAACTTTTTGTTTTTGGAACATGGATGAAATATGAGAATTTTCTCATTACAAAATAAATTCCAAGAAAGATAAAAATAAATTTTTTGCTACGAAGAATTGAAACAAGGCTATAAGTGAAGTAAAGCAATCAAAGTACAATTGGAATCTTAAGTATGGAAAGATATTTTTTTTGCATATTAAGAATAAACATTTTACAGCTTGGAAATTCATACAACGAATCTTATTTTAATGAAAATTTTTGGGGTATTAGAGTAATTTTCCCGGTGAGAGGGGCCTAAAGAATCTGATTCATACTCTGGACTTCTATGTAGTTTGGGCCCTTGCAGGTCCCAAAAATCTCTTTATCTTTTCGGGGGCCTCTGTTGTCGATCCTGCCTATAACATATTATATTATCGGGTGAAAGAGACTTGAGGGGAATCTTTATTTTCTTGAGGTGGACTAAAAAAGCGAGTTTCTAAGATGGTTATTTGATTAATGGTCGATTGTTGGCTTCTCAGAGATAGAAGAAAATAGGTTGAGGAAAAGGCTAGAAAAAAAAGTCCCTATTCATGCCCAATGTTTGGGTATATAAATGAAAGTATGTTTCAATGGATGTGTGAGTGTGAAACACTGGATATGTAAGAGGTAGCATCTTTGGGTGTGGAAAATATGATGAAGGTTGGCTGATGAGTTGATCTGGTTGAAATGTCGTGATCAAAGAGGGGAAAGTCATATGGTCTTTTATTGAGGGGAGGAGCTGCCCAAATCCTAAAAAGCACATTTCTAGGGCCAAATTTCCTGGAGGTCCTTCCAATCAATATGGAGAGGGTATTTAACTTTGAGTTTTTTACTTGGAAAAATATATTTGAACTAAGCATATGGATCTAAAGGGGAGAATGCATTCACTATTATTGCTGATATATTTTTGCATTTTAACGTGAAGCAAAACGTTACATTTATGCTATAACCTGAGGTAGATGGAAAGACTTCATAGTCATCTCGTTTATTGATGAAAATGCTGATTATAGTAAGCAACAATTTTTGTATTTATTTAATAAAAATTTTAGTATTTATATCGTAAATCCTTAAAGTATAAAGGACAGTGAAAGTTAAATCTGATTGTTTGAATTGGTTATAATCATACGTATCCTAAAAAACTTGAAGAAATTTGGAATTAAGTTTTTAACGAAAGACTTCCATACAGAGTTATACTGTTTTGTTTACAGCGAGCACCTAATTTGAAAAGAAAGAAACGTGGGTGAAAATAACCACAAAATAAGCTTGAACATATGCCCCCAAAAAGCTTATGAAGCTGTAGTTTTCTTCTGAAAGTGTAGCTGTCTATGGGAATCAAAAGGTCATTGTTATTTGAATTTTTATTCATGAGAAGCGTTGTCAAACTTAGCAATTTAGTTTGCTTGTTTTTTAGGGTTCAACGTTGCAGCACTGGCAAAAATGTAGTGCGCCGTTAATACTTCATATTTTCGAAAGAAAAATCTTAGAAGTCGTGTTTTTCAGACATGAATAGAGCTGAAATGGGTTCAGGAGGGATTTTTTTTTTAAGTTTAAAAATCTTCGATAAATTAAATGATAGTAAACTAAATACTAAAATCTTCTATCCTAAAAACTAAAATTTGTGCTATAACAAATAAATGCTTGTTTGTTAGAGTCTGCGAAAATCAGGTTTTCTTCAGCACAAAATATTTTAAATTTCTGGGAAATGTAAAGTATTTTATCTGAATTACTCTTCGATTGCTCTTATCAAAGTTGTTTTCATTGTAATTTAACTGGGATAAACCGCTTTATCTTATTATCTATTATTAAAACGTCTTTTTAACGGTTTTAGAGCTTGTATATTTAGTGAAATCAGGAACGAGTGTTTTAATGCGTATTATATCTTTATTAGTTCAATAAACTTGACTTGTCACTATATCACAGATCATAATTTCTTCTCGGCATTGTACCCGTCGGGAGGTATTGCAAGGTTTACTTTTAATTTTGGACATTGCTTTTAACTTTAGACTAGTTACAAATTGAAAGGAGAAAATTTGCCTGTGGGAGCGACATAATGAGTGGTGCCTCAAGTTGAGACCCGCGAATTGTACAAACAATTTAATTTTTCATTGAAGACTGGGGGTCTTGTATTTGGAAGGGGGGGGGGTCAAAAATGCAGAGAATCAAATTTTTAGGCCATAGCAAAAATGAGACTTTAGCCTCCTAAGACCCAAAGTTTAAGAAAATGGCATATAATTATCAAAACTTCTGATTTTGTTTTGAAAAATCCCGGATTTTGAATCAAGTCTCCAAAAAACTTTCCCTCGTTCCCTTCGAATGTCTGCGGAGGTGAACATCCGGTCTCAATCCTCAGAAATATCTAGCTTTACCGGCAAGCAATTTTGGATTCGTTCTGTTTTTAAAGTGGGAAAATGATGGTTTAAAATAAATTTACGAATTAAATGACTTAATCAGTTTCTTTCGCCCACAAGACATATAATGAATTTGCATTGTAAACATGGTCGAAATGCTCTAAATATGGAACAACTTCAAATAGAGTCTTTGTATAAACCATCACAGTCAATAGTATCATCTTTCCCTCAGGTGCAGGTATGTTCACAGAGGGGGGGGGGAGTTTAAAAGGTTTCCTTCATAATTTCTTGTTTTCTCCGAAATAAGCTATTGCAAATGTGCCTGCTTTGGTTCGTGATCTAAGGGAGGTTGTATTGCGAAATATGACAAATTGCCCACTTTAATAAGACAAAATTTCCAAAAAATTTGGTATTAGGTCAGTTTGGTCGAATGATAAAATACGGAAACTGCGATTTTCACTTCGTTTTTGCCATAATATAAGAGAAATCTTCATTTTGTTTTCGTGTAACCCTATCAATTTAATATTGAATTTTATGTCGATTTGTGCTAGTCCATATATGTAAAATCGAGGGTCTCTCTGTCTGTTCATCAAGTGTCCGTTTTCCTGTTCACTGAATTCGCACCTAAAGTAATCAAGGTAAAAACCTACAACCCATGTAGAATAATTTTGGAACCGCAAGAGTGGACATAGGCTATAAAAATAACAAAAGCTATGAACTAAAAAAAGGAAAAAGTTGTAATTATTACGTCGTGGCAACAGCGTTTATTCTAAATAAAATATCTTGAACACATTCAGTGGACGTCATCAGTGGCTAACCGCATTCAAACTCTTTAATACGTATATATATATATATATATATATATATATATATATATATATATATATATATATATATATATATATATATATATATATATATATATATATATATATATATATATATATATATATATATATATATATATATATATATAATCGTCCTTTGCCGAAGAAGGATGTTTAAGTTCCGTTCCAAAGGTAAATTTTACAAATCCAACAATTCACTTTTATTTTTCTGTAGAATTTGCCGAAATCAGCTTAGCTACCAAATTATACAACTAACCAAAACTTATTTGCTTATAGATTTATCTATATATATAATTTAATTGTACCAAAGAATTATTTCGCTTTCTTCCACCTAATTCTTTCGCCGATTTTAATAATAATGATAATAATGTACTGCAATAAAAAGGCTTTTGCCTCTTTTGTTTGTTTTTACTCTTGGATGCCCGAATCTACCTAATGAATCTTGGGTTTTATTCCCCCTCCCTTTCCAAAACATGAGATTTCTATTATTAATAATGTGTCTATTTAGTTTGCCTTCTTTTCAACTTGTAGAAACTGAATAATTTGCTCAAACCGAATAGTTATCTTGCAAAAACCTTTATCATTGTAATTTACGTATTAAAGTGTTTTTCTTACTCGCTTTTGTATTTAATCTATATAATTTATTTAATCTATGTATAATTTATTTATTTATTTAATCTATCTATGTAATTTATTTAATCTGTATACAAACACAGCCCGCGAGTCCTCCTATAAGTAGAAAGAGGTAAGCTTATAGTAGCTATAGAGAGGGAGCTATAGAGAAGTCGCCGTCTTTCCACTTAAGTCTTTCTGTCTTTAATATTTGTGCAGTTTTTGAATATGTGTTGGTCAACTTCAAGGCGAGAGGGGTAAAACTTGGTCTGGATCTTCGCCGCTTCTTCAAGAAAATCCCAAAATATAAAGGTCTCTTATGGATTTTATTGTCCATTCTGTTTTGACCCTCTCCGCAGCTACAAATATTTCAGACATTTTTTTTCATCATGCTGCTTCGTTCTTAGATGTCACTCCTTCAATTTCTTTGTTACGATAGAGGGTCCAATTCCGTGAAAAATCTACCCAAACAAGTTCTTCAGTTTTCCATTATGTCATTTTCCATGATGTCCAAATGGGGGGGGGGGGTTAATTCTCTCCCCTCGAGATTTTGGAAATAACTTTGTATATTCATTTAAAAATTGAAATAAATTTATGCCTCCCATCCCATAAATGTTGTGAAATTGTCTCACTGGCCATAATTCAAGTTCACAAAAGTTCTGCAGTTTAATTACTTGGGCACTACACCTGAATATTTTAGAATGCCAGACTCCTCCAGAAATGATACTAATCACTTAACTAAAGACATAAATAAACAAAACTAATTTGACTAAACTGAATTAAACTAAACTAAATTAATTGGGTAAACTAAATGGTAATAAAAACTACATGCTTTTGATAAGCGGTAAACTATATTTGTAATCGAACCCATGCATGCTCTTATTCAAGAACTCGTAGTAAGGATGACATCGATCAATTGAATACAAAGGGGGCACTCGGGCATTAGATAGGGGCATTCAACCTGTTGCTCAGGTTTTGGGATATAGTTATCTAATTCACCTTATTTCTCCCTAGATATTTATACGTGAACTGCAGACCTTGGCCACCCGCCTACCATATTGATCATCCCCTTGATCCTCCTCCCATAGCGCAGGAGATTGATATACATGTTATTGATATGGAGATATTAAAACCAGTTGGAAAACTCCTTCGAGCTCATAAAGCGTATACTCCAAATGACGAATGTTTCTTCATTTTTTTAGATGTCTCGGAGGATTATGTTGCTAGGTATGTTTCTTGTTTATTTATGATTTTTTATATTTTCCAATTTTTATGTTCCACCTTTATAATTCCATATAATTCAACATTATATTACCATATAGTGTTTTGCTTCTTTTTTTTCTAGCTTATGTCTCTTTTTTCTCCTCTCCAAAATGTATGAAAAATATTGTAGTATGGATTCGGTTTGTTTTTTTGTTTTTTTTTTCGCACAAAGAAAATTATCTAATATACGATAGCCAACTGTTGTCGCAATTTTGTTTTCATTTTTTGTACTTAATCCATGTTTTTAGATTAAATGACTGCACAACTATACCCTTGAGACTGCATAAAGTTAAGATTTAATTATTTTCTCAGTTTTGTTTTGTTCTGGTCTTACAGCATCTAAATCTAAAAAGTGTCGGTTTGGTATTAGAGAGGCCAATTTGACAAAAGGAGAAACGAGGTTCTTCAGTCATATTTTTACATCCGGGCGACTGAACTTCTTCTTCGGCAGACTACATTATAAATTTTAACAGCTGCGTAAATTAGATTTACTTTAATTATAACTGGAAGAATTAGCAACAGTGCTAATCCCCTTCTATATGGATCATTTTGATGGAATTTGTCTTAAGAAGCACAGGAAAGGCAATTGGAGAACACGGAATGAAATGGGGAAGAAAAACTTTCCTGGACTTAAATTATGCTGATGATTTAAGCATCCTAGATGAAAGTGTGAGCAAAATGAATGAAGTTTTAGTGGTTTTGCAAGTTCAGGGTGCTAGATTAGATTTGAAAATTAATGTTAAGACGACTAAGCCGCTTAGGCTAGGAATAAGTAAAGATGAAAAGGTGACGTTGGGTAACGAAAAGATTGATCAAATGGGCAGTTTCACTTACTTTGGTAGTATTATTAGTAAACACGGTAGGAGCAGTGAAGATATTAAAAGTAGAATAGCCAAAGCTCAGGGTGTTTTTCTTCCACAGTATAAAAAAGTTTGGAAGAATAGGAAGATAAGTGTGCAAAACAAAATTAGGATGTTGTAAGCTACAGTGATCAAATACGGCTCTGAAGCGTGGGCCCTCCGAAAAACTAAATAATAAACTAAAATATAAAAACTAAAATAAGTAAAAAAAAACTAAAAAATAAACTAAAATAAGTCTGCAAACCAAGACTAGAATATTGAAAGCTACATTGATGACAGTGTTGAAATATGGTTCTGAAGTATGGGCGCTCCCGAAAACGGGTGTAGATTTGCTATATGTCTTCTACAGGAATTGCCTAAGGATTGTTCTGGGTACCCTGCAGATTGACCGTATTTCAAACTGTAGGCTGTACGAAAAGTGAGGTTCAATCCCGCTTTCTAGGGCTATAGTAAGAGAAAGGTTGAGATAGGGAAATGGAAACTTCCTGGGAAGTTGTAAAGGCTTTGAATGGATTGGAATGGTGGAGGAGCGTGCGTAGCTGTGTTGACCTCAGGAAGCTTGGCGCGGCGGTGAGTTGTTAGTAGTAGTAGTAGTAGTTATTTATAACTTACAGCAAAATAGGGTTTAATGATAAGCCAATATGAGTATATAGCCATTTATTATTCATTTTATGTTCACTTGGTATTGTAAAAGTAATTTATATTTTACATTAAAAACAAAACAGTCTCTAAGCTGGTAATAACATTCTTCTATCCATAAATGTTATCAACTGTAATAGTGAATGTTATGAAAAGGGATTTATTTGAGTTAGAGTCTGGCGACTGCCTTAATAAATCATTCGTTCATCTATCATAGCTAGTGACGGCAGTTGATGGATATAAATATGCCAGAGTGGGCAAGCATTTTCTTCGGAGGGTCAAATTGTAAACTGCATCGGTAACCAGGGCTGCACATATTATATACACTTTAAGTGCAATTTACTAGAAAAAATGAATGAATTTTTAACAAAATATGAATTGCCTCCAAAATTGCTAAAGCAGTATTTAGAAATAGGGTTCGGCCCAGTTTATGTTTCTGGCTCAAATAGAAACAGTAAGAAACAATAGTTTAAAAAACGGAACAGAAACAGAAATGGCGAAAAAAAAAACGTCAATCCGTTTCTGTTTTTTCGATTTTTATCGAAAAAACAGAAACGACCTGCTTTTATTTAAAACGTCCTATTGTAACTAACATCTGCATTTTTTAAGTTTTTTATTTTTATGAGACAAAGGTGAATATTTATTTATATTGATTAAAAGAAAACGGCCAAATATACAACAAGACTGCAAACCTTAAAATTTTACGTAAAACGTTCATAGGTGAAGTGACTTGGCAGTCATTCGCAAGGGCCTGAGAGATCCATGCATGCAATTTTAGTTAATTTCTGGTAAGTGTAAAAGTGGTTGCTCCAAAATTCTAGTCGATCAGGATTATTTTTTCCTGATCCTTGACATTCTCTTGTTTGACAGAAACTCTGATGGTATGCCCTGATGATATTTTCTGCTACGCGGGCAATTCTTATATTGTTCGTATTTTGTCTCGGAGAGTTCATCTGTTAATTTTTCATGTCGAAAAACTTAGAAAACCAGCTGTCTTGATCAGGAGCTGGTGATAAATTTTGGCTAGTCCCTGCCTTGGCAGGATAGAGGTTAATTGGGGAAGTTGTGGGGCTTTATTGGATTTGAGCGAGTTCTTTTTTAGTTCTCTACTCGGAAGTGAATTGCCGGGGGAAGCGAGAAGATGGACTGGGAATCGGAATCTCAGTCTATATTGGTCATTTTTTTTGTAAATTACTGGGTCCTAAAAACCAGCTTGTATGAAAAGCTTTATATCGAACCTAGGATTGGCTGAAAAATATCTCCTGAGTTGAACAGCCATTAGTTTCTTAAGGTAATTGTTTGACTCAGCCATATCACTACTATCTGAATCTTATACAAAAACTGCAATCCTTTGCATCATTAGTACAATTTTGCGGGTCGGTACATAACCGTCTCTTGCCGTTGCTTGTCAATGGCAGCTTCCACGATGAGCCACTCATTGCTGTCAAGTTCAATCTCTCTCTGATCTAAGGGCCACGAAAGTCTCGGCTGAAGAAGTCATTCAATGGCTCTTTCCGAACACAGTACATTTCTATCATGGCTAAGATGTTGTTCCATTGAGCATTCACGTCTGTTCTGATAGCTGAACAGAAACTATACGTCTTACAGCAAGTTTTAAAAAGATCTTACGATTTGGAAAATACTTTCAGAATTTCAGGTATTTTCATCAGTGTTGCCTCTAGTATCAATACTTTGTTGAAGAGGCATCTTTGTCTAGGCACTAAAATATCACTAGCGCTGTCAAGGTCGGTATCATCTAATTCCGAGTTACGGCCATCATCAATGAATGTAGCCGGTGCACCCAGTTTTATATGTCATTATCTCCTATAATCAAGTCAGAAAAGTAATCTTTTTCGGTATTATCAACATTGCCATCAAATTCTGAATATTATCCCGAATCATTAAGGTAGGGAACACTGACTAAATCTGCCTGGTTGCTGCATTCCCACAGCTTCAAGACATTAGTCTCCCATTGATGACTAGTAAAAAGGTTTATGGGGGGTACTGTCATAAATCCCATTCGCTGTCGCAATTTTACGCAAAGTCCAAAAATTTCGGAAAACGTTTAATAAAACTGGAGTAAATCGTAGCAAAGTCATGCACGAGGAATATATGACTGTAGTATCAACTAGCTTTGAATTTAGAATTGAATGGAATTATCTTAATTTATTTCAACTAGTCAAAATTAAGATACGATTTAGACAGCGCTATCCCACCCCACCCCATTCCCCTAAAAAAAAATAAACAGAAGCGGGGCCGGCCCCTATTTAACAATCTGTTATTCATTGAACATGCGGTATTCACCTTCAACTTCCTTTTTTTACCAGCAGTTGTTAGTCTCCCCTCGATTTGATTCTCTTTTAAATTATTATTGTCGCTAAACTTCACAAAATTAAGGTATATGTTGATTCTGAAACAAATGATTTTGCAACAATCCTACAGCTGTAGCTTACACCCAAAAAGACTAGACACTCACATCATTGTGTTCATTAGTCTCAGATCTATCCATTCACCGAGCCAGAATTATCGTATTACACTAACTTTTTATCGGAGAAGGACCTAAATTTGCTTAAAATTAGGGAAATTGTCCTTTTTTCAACAATTTCCAACGAATTTAACGTATGTTCCATCTAAGAAACTATATACACCGAATTTCAAAAATTTTGTTCGGTAGATCGAATATCAGCTACGGAATGATAGAAATTGTCGTCTTTCGTTGATATATTATAACTGCAAGAGAGAAGAAAAATAGGACACCAAAAATTACACAGGGAACGTAAGCCTTAAATTAACTCAAGCTATTCATAATTTTGTACTTCTGGTTTAGTTGAAATTCATATAAGGAGGAAATACTCGGAAAAATTATCAGAAATATGCGGGCAAATATAATTCAATCGTGGAAAAATAAGATAGACGCACGATTGCAACATACATAAGCTATAAGTTTTCGGGCCGCATAGTTTGCGCTGTCGGGCCACAATTGGCCCGCAGGCTATAGTTAGCCCATGCCTGTTTTAAATGAATCTTAATTTTAGTGGGGCCGAGGATAAGCACGGTTATCTTTGGGATCGACATTATGGAACTTGTATTGCCAAATATCCTCATGAAGATGTTGTCAACGCTATTGCATTCAACCCAAAAGATCCTGAAATGCTTGTCACAGCCTCAGATGATTTTACATTGAAGATATGGCGATCAAGATCACTTTGTACCCAACTTGAGATTGACACAAGTGATTGTAGAAAAGGAGCTGAAACAAGATCTAAAATTGAGTGATTTTTATTAGAACTTTATGCAACATAGTTTGGCTTTTATTTTATCAAAAGATTTGGGAAGGTTTAAAGAAGTACCAAAGATGCCAAGGCCGTATCCAGGGGGGATTGCCCGGTTTGAACCCCCCCCCCCCCGAAATGTTTGTTTGACTCGTAAAAACGTAACAAAAATAGACATAAACAAATTTTGTATGCGTTTTTTGAGGTTTGTTATGTAACCCCCCCCCCCCCTAAAAAAAATAGTAAACCCCCCCCCCCCCCCCCGAACAAAAATCCTGGATGCGCTTCTGAAAGATGCTGAAATCGAAATCTGATTATTGAATTGGTTAAGTGGAAACTCCCACAGTCATATATCGTAAAATGTTAGGTAAAATTAGGAAACCATTTTTAGTGAAAAAAGGTCTTCATATGCAGCTAGTTTTTGACAGTAGCGGGTGCCCAATCTCAAAAAGAAACGTGGGTAAAAAAAAATTATTTTAATTAATTGCCTCTCAAAGGAAAGCTACACATTCTTAAGCTGTTTGGTTTCTGTTTTTAGCTCATTTTTGCTGATTTTTATCCACATTTCTTCTTTTTAAATTTGTATGCAGCTAGTTTTTGGCAGTAGCGGGTGCCCAATTTCAAAAGGAAGCGTGGGTAAAAAAAAAAGTAAAAATATATGGCACTAAAGTGTTGTCTTTGGGGATCAACAGATTATTAATGTTTGAGTTTCTACGGGTACAAAACGTTGTCATTTTCCCTTTGTCAATTCTGCTTATTTGTTTTCATGATTTAACGTGGCAACACTGAACGAAAATGTAGGACTGCCCAAAAAACTGCATAATTTTGAAGCTATCCAAAGAAAACTTAGAAAATCAGGATTTTTAGGTCAGGACCTCAGAATGATCCAGGGGGGGTGCTTTTATTTTGATGTCCTTGGTAATTTAGACAAGAAATGATTGTTAAACCGTGGTCGTCTTCAAAGACGAGTGGTCAAAATACATTTGATTGATGCAGTTATTCAGAGTATGTGACATCTGTTTTTGTACAAAAATTTCTTGGCGAAATATTTTGATATTTTTGAGATGTTGGTACATATGCTGTTTCAAAAAAAAGATAATAATCATATATGAAACATTTAAATACAGCGAATCTATTTTATTTTTACTTATTGATCAAGATCATTTTGTACTCACCAGTTTAATCGATATATTTTGTGGATTAATATTAATTTGCTGTGCAAAAAGGTATTTTTTAGGCCCTACAAAAGTCATACCACCCGTTCCAGTCATATTCTTTACAGCAGAATGACTTGATGTCATATTTTAGCTGATCCTCTGTTTTCTCTAAAATCTCTATTTGTAATCGTTTTTAACAGATTATTTTTTATTTCAACATTTCTTTGTTTCTCCTCTGAAAACAAATCCTCTGTTTTATAACTTAGGATGAGGGCTTTATTACCGCTAATTTACAGTTACTAAATCTCAAGTCTGGACTGTTGAAATGGGCTTGATTCAAGGGATATTGAGTCAGGGTTTGAACCCCCATCTAAGACATCTAAAATACACATATGTCTGCTACGTAATGGGTAACCTACACCTGCGCGTAGGGAAGGAGGATTCATTCTTGTGGGATTTGTTCGGACAAGCGTTGTTGGAAAAATAAAGAGTGGACCTGTATACACCTTTCTTGAATTACTTTTTCCTCTCCCCTCTCCCCTCCCTCTAAAAAAATCTCTTTGCTCCCTTTCCCTTAATCAAAATGTACGATCCTGATCTTAGTAATGTATCTACAAACTGTTGTTTAAATAGTAGAAAAGAGAAAAAAACAAATAATAGGGGAACACCGAGAATAAATTGTAAGATTTACAAGACCCAAAAATTAGCCCAAACAATAAGAAATCTTGAGCATTATATTCAAAAATGGCAACTTGACCCCCCCCCCCCTGTTCATGCTAGAAACTAAACCTTAGAATTTACAAGAAAATAAATGCTAATTTTTGGAGTTTGCCCCTTACTTACGTGCGTCTTTGCATAAAGTACCCTAGATAATCATTCTATAGTCTTTGATTATGTGCTCAAAATAAATCATTTCTCTTTCTTTCTCCATTCTCTCTTTCTCCTTGTGCTTATTGATTTTGCCCTATACTCATTTCAAATATTATGTAAAATCACTGAAGTTATTTCATGAACTTCATAAAGTAATTTATTACATGGTCTTTATTCTTCCTTTAGTGTCTTTGTCTATCTTAGTCCCTGTTATATTTTATTTACACATGTTTTTCATCGCTCTTTCGCTATGTTTTCTTAATTCAAGTTATTATTTAAGATCAATTCTAGTGCTTTCAATTCTAGTTTTTTTTTCGTTTTTTTTTTTAGTTTTTTTTTGACCGTATCATGCATTTTATATATTATTGGAACAATTATGGAATATGCATTATTGGAATGTTAATAAAATTTTAAGTTTTAAGGGCTCTTTGTTTTTGCAAGGTTCGCGACGCCAAGATAACACTGACATGCCGCTATAATGATTAATAATGTCTCTCTAATGATTTTTTTTGTAAATGTTTTGACGCAAGCGTATGAATTCGTTGAACGTGTAAACGAAACATCAAAAGCTTGACACGCCTTTTTTTTGCCTCAGCTCTGATAGAAATAATACTTACTTATTTACTTACTTAATACTTACTTACTAATACTTACTTACTTACTTCTAATACTTACTTCTAAAATATGATTATAGTCGTCAAACCAAAATACTTTTGAAGTGACCAAGGGTTTTTTTTAAACATGCCTGGAAATCTAGTGCTTTTTTGGTACAAGTAAAATTTTCTGAGTTACTTTTGTTGTCTCCGCTCTCGTAGGAATAATTTGAGTTTAGTACTTACTTAACATAGGGACATAGTTGTCAAGTTAAAATACTTCTGAAGTGACTGATGTTATCTTTTTGAAAGAATTTAAGGCTTCTTATTTAGATGAGCAAGCCGCCACTGAGTTGTTTTTGTCCCTAGCTCTTGAACGAATCGTGTGGAAATTCCTTACATAATTTACTTCTTAAATATGGATTTAGTTATCAAGTCTAAATTCTTCCAAAGTGACTAAGGAGATTTCTTTCAGAAGATTTTCAGGGAATCTAATGTTTTGTTGTTGTCTTTTTTTAAGGGGGAGGGGGGGGGGAGATTGTAGCTCACAGAGTTTGTGCCAAAATTTTGAAAAATAATTAATTGAAATAAAATAATCTATCAATAGGCTTGCTTACTAAGTAGTAACGAGCTCAAAAGTTAACACTAAAACCAGAATATCAAGACATTCGTAACAATGACGTACGCAGTGTGTGAAAATTGGGGCCTGACCCCTCCCCTCCAAAGAAAGCTGTTTATCATTGAGATCCTTGAAAAAAAAATTCTGTATACGTGCATGATTGAGTCATGACACCAAACTTTAAGTAAAGCCCGACTCATGTCAATAGTAACCAAAATTCCATAAAATGTTCTATTGAAAGAAATATATCAAACAGTTCGTGGTAACGAACTGTAAGTAAGTAGCGGCCCGGCTCAATAGTAACCGAAACTCTAAAAAAAACGGAATTTTGATACCAATAGATACATCAAAAGAATCAGATTTTAATGCTGATTTCAAATATATAAGTTTCATCAAGTTTAGTCCTACCTATATAAACAATAAATGCATGTCACCAAAGACAAGTTTTATTCGTGAAAATTATCTATTTACTGAAGTGGTATTTTCCCCTTATTATTCACCGTAAAAATAAAAATAAAAATTCTAGAACCTATGAAATTTCAGAAAATGTTGAGACAAGAGGGGCCCCACTAGATGCGTAATTGTGTTTAGAAAGTCAAATATGTGTATTGGTTGAGAGAACGATCTTTTCTAACACATTATCTCTAAACGGCTTATTTTTATACTGATGATAACGTTATCAATCCTCTCGCTTATCAGCAATTGTAGGATTTTCAGAAATTTCGACTTAATGTATGGTTGGTAACGAGATAGTTATTTTGGTGAGTTAATTATTTTACTTTTATCATGATTTGTATCGTAGCTAAATCTCTTCTTTACTCCGACGTTACATCCATTTCCGCCACTAATCCATGTATTATTTCAATAAGAACTTGAAGGATCTGTCTTTTAAAATTGACTGATTTAAATATTCAATATCTGAAATGATAGAGCTGGAGGCTCTGCCCCCCCCCCCCCACCGGTTTACTGGTTCCATTAATTTTTTCATTGGTAGAATGTTTGCCAAAAGTGAACATTTTGGTGAAGCCATTAGTATTATTCAGTTAAAGTAAATGACTCGGTCAAAATCCAAAAAAATACGCACTATTTAGTATCTTGTTCAACACTGGCACAGATATATAGAAGCTCCAGGGGGTAGCTTTGGAGACAAAATCTTATTTATATATGTAGGCCGTAGACTGTGCAATGCTCAATATTAGAGGGGGCTGGAGACAGACTTGTAACAAATTTTTTGTGAGATAAAGGTTTCAAAAAACAAGCTCAGAACAGTATTAAATTCTTTCCTATTGTTACAAAACATAGCGGTTATATATATATATATGTATATATATATATATATATATATATATATATATATATATATATATATATATATATATATATATATATATATATATATATATATATATATATTATATATATATATATATATAATATATATATATATATATATATATATATATATATATATATATATATATATATATTTCTGGTCCTCTAGAGAAGCTCAATTAGCTCCTCCCCCCTTCCTTTGACTTCTGGCAAAACTCTTATTGAAATCTATGTTAGTTTAGCCTTGCAGTAGCGTCAGTTGACGAAAATTATGGGGGGGGGGCAAAAGCGTATTTTCAAATCTAGGAGGGGGTCATTATGGTGTTTTTCCAAGCCATTCCAAGTACTAAGTCGTTTTCCAAGTACCGAAAAGCCATTCTTCAATTAAAGAATACCAAAAATGACATTTTTAGCATCTAGGGGAAGAGAAATCTTGGGGTCAGTGCCCCCCTGACCCTCCCCCTCAGTTGATGCCTCTGTTGCCTTAATCGTCTCTTCTAAATAATCAATATCGCAAAACATTTCTCAAAAATGGTTAAAAGTCGTGCTATATGCGGTACTTTTCCCTTCTGGCTGAGTAACTACGACCTCTTCCTGAGGAGAAAAATTTGAAACGGTAAATTTTGAAGATAATTACAATTCTCATAATTTTAACTGGTAAAAGCATGGCTTGGACGGACTCTTGGTCTCGGTGGGAAGCGTTCAAACATTGAAAATTTTCTCGGTCATGCCGAAGCCAAAATTGTACGCATATTGTTCTTAAAATGGATGCCTTTACCCAAAAGTGGTAGATTTGGTTTAATACTATGCTATACCCTTTACTAATTTGCTATATTTCAGGGGAAGGAGAGGCAAAACCTCAAAAATATGAAAAAAAAATTTGAATTATAGGAAAAATTAAGCAAATATTATTTAAAATGAAACAAATTCTATGAAAAGTCGTAAAAATCTTGAAATTTCCTAAAGATATTTGCAGTGGTGAGTCTTTTATTACCGTATTTCAATTTTTGATGAAAAATGCTAAAAGTTAAATTGAAATCAGAAGTGTTATGTACTTATTTAAAAAATTCGTAGAGAAATCTAAAGGCATATTTAATAATCATTTCAGTTACCCGACTAAGTATTCAGAAATGCCATGATTGTCGATGTTTTAGCTTTCTTTTTTTTCACCGAACGGAAACCGTTCTTATGTAGTTTGAGTTCTTAAGTGTCGACTTCTAAAGTAAACATTGTAGAGGGCTTATCTATAGGGCTCTTGATTTTTATTTTGCACGTTTGCTTGAGAATAAAATGCCTCCCCCCCCCGGGCTTCTAAGGTTGTGAATATAACTACCTTGGGGAAATTGAGTTAAAATATTTTACATCACTGCAGTTTAGTTTAAAACTAAACTGTTACTTTATTTGATTGGACATCGGACCAAAAATACAACTTAAAGGAGCGGCCTATATTCAGTTTTACTCCTTTTTAAGACTAATTAGTAGATATGAAGAGCTCCAATCTAAATTTTTGCATTTAGTGGAGATAGTGTTTGTTCGTATGTTTCAGTTAAATATGTTCTATCTGGTTCGGTCCCGAGTTTGCACTAGCCGAGGGGTCTCATACATTTAGTGGTAATTTTTTGCTGATTCTATCGAGTTAAGTCCCGAGTTCGCACTAGCCTAGGGGTCCCATACATTTAATGGTAATTGTTTGATGGTTCTATCTGGTTAGGTCCCGAGTTTGCACTAGCCGAGGGGTCTCATATATTTAATGGTAATTTTTTGCTGGTTCTATCTGGTTAGGTCCCGAGTTTGCACTAGCCGAGGGGTCCCATACATTTAATGGTAATCTTTTGTTTGGTTCGTTCTATAATATTCATGGGGCGAATGAACAAAAGCATTGGAATTACGAGCGAAAATTAGAAATTGTTCTTTACTAAAACACACAATTATTAAACAAGCTTATAGGGAGTTCGACAATCTTTTAGCTCAATACAATGCAATGAGCAACTAAAACTAGTGTTGGGCGATACTCAATATCGATATTGATATATCGATATATCAGAGCAAATATCGATATCGAATATCGAAACGAAAATATCGATATCGAAAACGATATTTGAACATATTTGACTATTTTCGGCCTTTTCTGCTACTGGTAAACGTCCTGCAGAAAAGATCCAACATAGAAAATTGTTTGGGAAATGGGCGAGAAGAAGAACAATGATGTATTTAATCCATTGACTCATAAATGCTGATACACAGCATACTTACCTGTATCCATAAGTTGGTATAAGCCTGTTCTCAAACTCAAAATACATTTAGTCAGGAGGACTTCCAAATGTTGCTGAGAACCTCCAAAAGGCCTTGGCTGTATTAATGCCTTCTAAGCTGATAGGCCTTGCTCATATAAAAGAGAATTGGCTTTTTATGCTGAATCCAAATATATAGGATTCATTCAGTTTAATGTTCCCATCAAAAGATACGAGCCTGAGAAAATTTGCGTGATTTTTGGGAAAGGGGAGAAACTCCCCAAAAAGTCAAAGAATCTTAAAGAAAAGCGTATCATCAGATTCAGCATATCATGGAACCCTACTGTAAAGATTTTAACCTCCCGTCAGCATAAATGTAAAATTTTGTATTTTTTGTCAGAATAAAAATCACGGATGCATGTTTATTTATTCCTCTTTCTTTTGCTAGCGTGATCGCATCAATTCAAAGGCCCAAGAATGTTGGAAAAGTGCTCGTTCGAAAGAAAATAACAGTTCTAGTTCCCTTTTAAAGTGACCCGAGATATTGGAGAGCCAATAACCCCCCTCCCATCCCCTTTTTTCCCTGAAAACACCCGATCCCAATTTTGAGATATTCATTTTGTTCACCATAGTTGAAAGATCGAAAAAATGTTCCTCCGGAGATAACCTGACTCCCCGCAACCTGAGGAAAGGGCTTTAAGTTATGAATTTGCCTATTGTTTACGTATAGTATTTTTTATTTGTAAGTAAACAGGTCTTTTTAGGGGAAGGGGAATTTTCTGTGGGGGGATGTTCCACAGGTAGAATTTCCCATGGGCAGGGAAGTTTCTGGGGCTGAACTGACAAGGGGGAATTTTACACCGGAGAATTTGTCATAACTCCTATACGAAATTCGTCATAATGTTTCTCTGCCGATTCAATTTTTGATGTAGAGATGTTCCGAGGAAATTGTCATGGTACCCGGGGGAAGGGCTATAAGTTATAAATTTTGTCTGTTGTTTACATATAGTTTCTTTATTTGTAAGTAAACAGACGTTTTTAGGGAGGTTTTCCATGGGCAGGGAAGTTTCCGAAGATGAACTTATAAGGAGAAATATTACACGGGAGAATTTGCCAGAACTCTTATATCAAATTTATTTTACTTTCTCTTTGCCGATTCAATTTAACATCTAGAGATGTTCCGGGGATATTATCCGGGGTAAATTTTCAGAGAGGTTAAAATTGCCTGGGAGATTTTTTTGTGGGAGGAAGGGAGTTCCCACGGGGGAAATTTTCCATGGGAAAGTTTTCAGTGGGAGTAATTCTTCGTGGCAAAATTTTCCGCAGGAGATATTCTCCATGTGGAAATTTTTCGCGGGAAAAATTCTTCATCAGAGGATTTTCCGTGGAAGAACCTTTCCATTCGGAGGAAGGGATTTCAATGAAAAATTTCCTGTGGAAGGAGTTTTCCGGCATGATTTGAAAAAGATCAAAAATTAAATGAAAGACAAGTCTTTTTTTTCAAATGAAAATAGGCTGAAGAGAAATTTCTAGGCGAAATTGTCCACAAGAAAATATCTGGGTGGAATTTTCAGCAGGGACGGATTTGTGGTGATGATTTCCTGGTATTAAATGAAAACAAGCCAAAATTAACTAAAAAAATTTTTTTTTCAAAGGAAACTAGGGAGACATATTGAAACTTGAAACAAATAGAAATCCTACCGTATGCGAGGGGAGTTACCCCCTCCTTTAAAGAGTTCCAATTATTTAAAAACAACTCCTGAAACACAAGGGCTATTTAATTAGAATAAGAAGCTTGTTTTTAAAATACTAGAAAAAACGTATATGAAGGGCATCCCTCTCATATACGGAATAATCTCTGTTCGTTTTAAGTTTTAATGCTGAACCTTACTTTCAGTTAAAAAACCTGTTTTCTTTTTTTTTATTTAATCACTGAAAGGTAGAACAAATGCTCAGGGAAAAAAACATTGACATGTTGCTGAGTTTGAATAGCCAAAAGTAGTCAGTAGGTCATCTTTCTTTACCCTGAGCCCGAGTAATTTCAAGTCTAGATTTCTATGATATTCACTCTTGTAATCGAAGTTTGTTTTTATTGCTTGATTTTCTATTATTCAAAGTTTAAAAAAATTGTGCAAAATACACTTTTATTATAATTGTTGGTACTTTTCTATCAGCCAGTACACATTCGAGAATTTGGATCTACAGGTACGGGGTAGAAACAACCGCTATGCTTGGAAAATAGATAGGATATATATTATTTGGGCTGTATATTTGCACACTAAGGGGATGGTGGGGTGGGGGTTAAGTATATCGGGGCTGCATGCAATAAGTAACCAAACCTAAATAAACAAAAATACCAACTAAATATTTATTAAAACATAGCTACAATGTAGTTTTCCACTGAATCGAAGCTAATTGTCTCCGTATACAAACAGCAATAAACCGGTTGTTGTATGATTTTATAGATTCAGATTCTCGAGTGTGTAGTGGCTAACAGATAAGTACCCAATTTTTTTTTAACTTTGGCAAAGCCAAGAGTTAATCTGAATAAAAACTGATCAGAAATATCGAAATCGATATATCGAATATCGAAAGTAAAAATATCGATATTTCGATATATCGTTTGATCAAATTATCGCCCAACACTAACTAAAACGTTTTCCTATTGGTTAGGAGACTATATAAGATGAAATCCGTCCCCAGAGGCTTTTCAAACCAGCGGGCTTAACCCAGTTATTCCTGTTTACCCTCGCTAATTTTTTGTCACTTTCAAATCAACATTTGGTATTATACAAAGCAGCAGTCGCGTCAATCGCGGTGAGGAGGGGACAATAGCCCTCTATATTTGTAAAATATCCCTTTTTCATTGGAAATATTGAAAAAACATCGAAATTGTCTCTCCCCCTAGATTTTGGAAAGTACGTTTTACCCCCCCCCCCACCCCCCCATGACCTTATATGTTCATGAATTGACACCCCTGCAAAGTAGTCGAAGTTTTTGTGGTATTTTTGACCTTGTGTTGCGAAATTATTGCCAGAGGAACATGTGACCTAAGACTGTTCCCTCAGCCCAGATAGATATTACTCAAATCAAAAATTGCTAAAAATGAATTTCAGGCTGATTATTCTTACTCAAACAATTCGCTGAATTTATTTCCATGGGGGAGTTGGCGTTTTTCCAATGAATAGATGTAATTACAATAAATCAAAGTACTTTAAATGTGTCAATAGGTAGTAGTTCGATGTGTGTACGAATGAAGCGAATGATTGGAATAACAAGGAGAAGTGTTAAATTGTCTTTCTTTTCCCCCGCGATAGGCCATTGCCCCGGCATGGCCCCATCGGGGTGATGCCCAGAGACCTGACTCTGCTACCTGTGAATAAATTACCAGGAAGTTTTTCAAAGTAATGTAGATGGTCTTTGGCTTGGACCACACAAATGATATCGGTATCTGTTAATGCCAATCCCCAAAACTTGCCTTGTAATTACATGCTAAAAGTTCATTTCTAGCAATGTCATATCTAAGGTATGTTTTGAAATTGTTTAATCTTACTTTCCCGACTACGTTAATGTCGTGTTTACAACAGACGTTTCCGAAATAAGGTTCTATTATATTTATTTTGTGCTTGTTTGTTTTTTCTACAGGTAATTTTTCCAGAATTAAAACATTTTATGGCACCTTTCTTCTTTCATTCATTCTTTGTCAAAAGTCAACTAAACTTTTAACATGTTAAGAGAAATGTTAAACTTTTAACATTTCACTGTTTTTGCTTAAAATATTTAAGGTTACCAACATCACATAGCCTACTTAAACCATGCCTCATTTCAGAAACCTCTTGAATGTATTACCCGAGGGCTGCATTATTTATGAAACCTATCTATTGCACAAAATACGGCGTGACAGTCAGCTTGACGCTATTTGAAAGGAAGGAGGGAGCGTACAGAACACCGATCTTAATTCTCCAGTGTTTCACGGTATATTGACCTCGAGGCCACAGATGTACTGAACTAATTTAGTAGCTTGTCCTGTGCAATTTTAAACTATTGTTGGAGGATAAGCTTCCTTGGTTGTGCGCTTATACTATATTAGCAATATACTATACCTATATATACTTATATTCATACTATCCTAATAATATGTAAATTACTAGCGTTGAAACGAAAAATATCAGTCCTTAAAGTTGAGAAACACGGTTGTTTATGTTTTTCTTTAATTAAGCTTGAATTAAGGTCAATATTCCATTGTTTCATCATTGTGCTATCTGTCTGGGGAGGGTGCCTTCTGGCCGTTGCACAGTAGACAGATCAAAGGGTGTGATCTCACGCTCCGAACTAAGCTATGTGAAATCGCGTCATTTTTTGTGCTGGCTTTACTTGGAATATTACAAACATTGCAAATAGAAATTTGATCATAGGTGCTGAAAATTAAGCTAGAAAAACCGAACTTTTAAATGGAAGTTAACATTGGCCAGCTGATATTTTCCTTATTCTTTGGTACTTTTATTAATTTAACCTTCACTGGTTTTGTGATAGCTGGTGGAAATTCCACATATTTCTGCAAAATGTTTCCATAGTGCCCAACTTGGTATGGCTGAATAATAATTAAGTTATGGCAGTTGAACTAAGGGTCTTATAAATCCATCAGTACTTCCATTTCTACTATATTTTAGAATAGACTACTTTATTTTGAATGTTTCTCCTCTAATATTTTTATACCTACTTTTGTACTTTATTTCTACTTTAAATTTGGATTTTCCACCTATGGATTTTTGCTATGGAAATAGGAATTTTGGATACAGCGGCGGGATTACGGCAAAAGCGATCGACAAACGTCTTTGTTACTGTCGGACTTGGATAGACCCGCGAAATTTGAAACAAAATTACCAACGGGGAAGGATTGAAGGTTTGATTTTTGTAACTGGGTGGCATCCATCAAGACGCCAAGTGGAGTGCTAAAGTTCACTAGCGTTCTTCATGTCATTCGGTTTATTTTTGGACTTCCATGCTCAAATGTCGTTGTGGAAAGACTTTCCAGCGTTCTGAAAACAGTAAAAAATGAAAAGAGGAATGGGCTCAAAAAGGTAACTTTGGCTGTGACGACTTCTGTCAAGTATGGGATGAAGCGTAAAGGCCCCCCCCCCCTAGGTTTACCGAGAGTTTAAAGAGAAAATGAAGTCCGTGAAATCCGATGCGACTGCGTCCGAATGCGTCACTTTTTGAGGCATTGGGAAAGACGATGGGGATGGCGACGACAACGTCGACTCGGGGTATTAATCTTAGTATTTGGTGTTTTCTCTTAAATCTTATTATTTGGTAAATTTCATTAAATTTTTCTGAATACAAATTAAAGTGTGTCTACATTCGGCATTTTCTGGAAAACTGGGAGGCAGGTTGCAGTCTACACTGTTTAAAATCGAATAATTCAAAAGATCAAAATGCAGGCGCTGTCCTTAAATCAAGCTTTAAGTTATTCATTTTTGCTACTATACTCTGCTTTAAATTAACAGCTTAATATAAAAAAAAATCACAACAAAAATAATGCGTGAAAAAGTGACCGGTTGGATATCATTCATGCCAATCCTTCGTACCATTTAAATAAACACGAGGGTGTTGCAAATGTAGTAATAGAGAAGGAAAAAATAATGGCAAAGAAAAACAAATAAATAAAATATATTCACGTGGTCCAGAATCTGAGATCCGGACCCGGAATCTATAAATCAAAACCGAACTTAACTCGTCGATAAATACAAAGCATTGTTTTAAACGTCAAAAGAAGATTTTTTGGTACACGTAAAAGGTCTTGAGTTGCAAAATAAGTCGTCTGAAACAATTGCTATTAAAAGTCATCCTAATAAGTCTTTACTTGTAACTTGGAAAGAAGTCAGAAAATGGGGAAACTTTTAGGGTTTTTGGTATTGAAAATAGGGATTTTCCACCAGCCTTTTAGGGATCGAAAAAAATTGAAGTGGAAACACTGGTAATATAGCGTAAGAATCAATATTGTTAACATTCCTGTTCAAATAGTAAGCACGATAACATACTTACTTCCGGATTGTGTCCAACTATAATTCTACTCTTTTTTCGCACTTAAATACTTTATTCCCACATTAGTGGAATGGAAGCAGTGAAATCCGTACAACTCTTTCAGCAGTGAGGAAAGTGGGACCCCATGAACCATTGTATGAGGTAATTATCGGCTAGCTAAACTGAACTTTTGTTTGAAAGTTCGGTTTGGGCGTTGCGATTACCTCCTATGTCTATTAACTAAAGCATATTCATTAACTACAGCTTAGGTTTCTACCGGTTTGATGGTTGTATTTTGACTCAACTAATATAGCATCCTGAATTTAAATATTCAAAATCACATAACTATAAAACTGTCTGAACAGCTCCGAAATCTGAACCCTGGGTTCGACCCTCGATATCACTAAGGTTGTGTTTCTGCAAGCAATCTCTGTAGACTAGCCAGCAGCCTCCAATATATCAGCGACACTGATTTTGAAAACATTTATGGGTCCACCATTGACATTTTGCAAAGGTTTCCCCTCTTCTAGGTACTTCCTTTGCTCAGTCATCCCCCGTAGTTATGGCTCTCTTATCCGAAACAAAATTGTTCTAGCTGCCAATTCCCGAGTTTTCTACCAGCACTTAGTTACATTAAATTCTTCAGTTTTCGGCACTTGTTTCGAAAGTGTTAGTCTTTGTTTTACTACACCGTCCCATGAAAACTTGACCCTTTCCATTTCGTAATTAAATGCTAGGTCCTCGCTGTGGCCAAGTAATTTTAGGAATTGATTTCCTTGTGTAACCTTTCTTTTCCAGTCCACGCTCGATACTTTCCAGCCGTGTAATTGTATATTCTTTTTTGCTGGATGGCGTAGTCAACTCTGTGGGGTAATTAAAGCTATTTGGCGTTATCATCACTCCTTTAGGGAGAAATAATGGCCCCCACCCTCATTGTTTATTTAATAGCTACTGTCGATTTGTCTGTTGCTACCATAGCTCCTCAGCTCCATGCATTCTCAACTCCCCAGCAAAAGCTTTCCCAGGGTTGGCTAAATATTTCATTTCGAGGCAACGTATGTAAAGAAAAGTCTCCTATTGAGACCAAGTCCCAAATATGTCTCAGTTTGTCCTTTAAAGGGGCACCCCAACCGTAGGCTTCCTGCTGAGATCACATATTGCTGTGTGGTAGATCTCGTTTAAGAAACAATCGGGGACTGGAGGGGGCTACTGGCCCATCCTATTTTTGCTGAGCCATGATGGAAAAGCCTATTCAATCTCTGTGGTAACGGATGTGGGTATATCTATCTCCCTTATAGAGGTATAGAACCTTGGTGAGTTGCGCTGCTGGCGTGGAGCAGGTGCTGAGTTTTCTTCCACGGGTACGGTAAGTATACGTTCTTTACCTTCAGAAGCCTTAGAAATGTAATTCGTTGAATAATTTGTATCTAAAATTTTGGCAGTTGTGCAGCATCTACTCGTGCATGTAAACATGCAGTTCGGTGGCCTTAATTTGGCAAAGGCTCCTGATGCTGCTATTGATTGAGATAAGTCTACTATTTGACGCCAGGCAATTTTCGCCTTGCTTGAACAAAAAAAGATCCTACTCTAAAAATCAAGAAAACGACAGATTTTTGATCCATCACATCTTTCTCTAGCGTTGCAGTAATGTTTGGTTCTAAACTATACAGCTTGATATTTGACCTATTAGATCCATCTATAAGTTGCTTTCTAGAGTTTTTTTTTTTAATCCGGACAGGAGGTTTTTTTTTTATTTATCTGCAAAGTGGGACAATTAGTTTCCTACGGGAAGTGGATACTTAGTTGGTCCTGAGCGTTGAGAGGTGGTCACTAATTACCAAGATTGGTTAATTTGGGTACCACACTTCAACATATACTAAGAACTCACCTACAACTCCCTTTCCCCAACCTAACTGGGTTAGGTAATAGCTAAACGCGGGAGAAGAAAAATAACTCATTTTTATTTACCAGGTTGATCACACAGACAAAAATAATATGAATTAAACTTGAGCAGACTATAAACTCGTTATTGGCTATGATTGTTACAGAGAAAACATATTAACCAAAAACTAGTAATCTTGCCTCTTCCGCGAACCAGGCTGACGCAGACCAATTAGGGAAAGGATTAACTGAGTGGGCCAAGTTAGCAATTTGCTAGTTTTTAATATCACGCTCTGCCATCGTGAACAACTTAATGCAAAGCCGAGGTATAATAGATTCAAAGCTTTGAAAAGTCAATACCTTTAAAGTGCGGCTGAAAGCAATAGATAATACAGGGCAAAGGGACATTTATCTGGTGCAAAATTGATAACATACAATGTTATCCAACACTGAGTGTTTCATTGTTTTCTTCATCCAGTCGCTGGGGCTGAAGTTAATCTATGACCTTTTGTCGTAAGAGTCTCCCCCTTGTTGCTGGGGACAAAATGCCTGATTTGATTCATATTCTTTGGATTTTCCTACAATTGACCGACCAAAATGGTGCGGATTATTTTCTTTCTTCACTGGTTGCTTTTGTTGTGTCGGTGAAGTAGGGCCGGAAGGCTCCATACTTTCAACTCTGCATGGCTTTCCACAGAAGATCTCAGCCTTCTGGATGCGTGGTCATCGTTTCTAGTATGACAGTGCTCTAGGACGTGTGCCCCTCAGTGGTTTCAAGTGGGAGAGAGGCGTTTTTTCCTCTAGATTTTCTGCTGCCCCCTTCATCTTGAAAAACGCCTTTTTCGGGGGCATTTTCGTTGAAAAATGCCTCTTTTTTTACTTTTATTGAAAAAAATGACAAATTAACAAATTCCCCCCCCCCTAGATTTTGAGAAGTACATTTGGTCTCCCTTTATGTTTTTGTGGGTTAACACCACTGATGCCCCCCAAGGATGAGACGCTGCCCCATCATCATAGGCACCGCAATAGCGCTGCCCAAGTAAAGAGCGACCAGGGCAAAATGTATTTTTTTTGTGTGTTTGTGCGGGTTTTTTTCCTGACTCGGGTCCTTCGTATAGAAGTAGTTATCGTAGAAACTTCGAAAGGAGCTCACTCGATTGGAAATTGAAAGTTCTTCATAAAAGTCGAAAGTGATTGAAGGGCAATCAGCCCCTTCCCCTACGCCTATCATTTCCCCAAACACATCCAATCCAAATTTTGAGATAGCCATTTGTTTCAGCTTAGTTGGAAGGTCCAAAAATTCAGGTTTTGGGGATGACACCCTCCCAAAAGCCCTCAGGGCAAGGGCTATAAGTTATAATAGTTGCCCATTATTAATATATAAGGTTTTTATGAAAGGGAGGGTCGTACAAGCTTTGGATGGGGCTCAGTCGACTGGAAATCAGGTGTTCTAGTGCCCTTTTCAAGAGTCAAAGGTGATCAGAGGGCAACTACCCCCCCCCCCCCATCCCACGTCTTCTTTTCCCCAGATGCATCTGATCGAAACTGTGAGATAGCCTTTTTGTTCAATATAGTCCAAAAGAAAATACGTATAACAATGCCTCCAACACAACCAACCAGAGCCCTGCGGTAGCAGTTGTAATTTATGCTCAGGGGGCATATAAGGTTTCTGTAGAATGGGATGTCGTATAAACGTTGGATAGGGCCTATTTGATAGAAAATTCGAGGTTATAGTACCTTTTTTAAGAGTAAAAAGTGATTGGAGGGCAAGCAGCACCTACCCACACCCATCATTTCCTGAAACAAACATCCAATCAAAATCTATTTTAAACTATCTACTTTTTTCAGCATTGTTGTAAGGTCCAGTAATTTTGCATTTGGTGATGTCAACTTCCCCACCCCCTCCCTCCCCACAGTCCTCAAGGTAAGGGCTATAAGTTAGGCAATTCGTTAATTGTTTACATACTGTATATATTACTGAGAAAGGTATGTGTGGTTGACCTTGACTTTCCAAAAAAAACAAGGGCATTCAGGTGAGACTTTCAGAGAATGTTGAGGGGAATCTTAAACTAAATCAAAACATGTTATGTGTATTTGGGTTGTCAAAAGGCGTAACTCAAGAATGACATTATAAGGAAGGGAAATTATAAGAAAGATGATCAATTGACCAAAAAGAAAATATTTGCACGCTACTACTACTACTACAGCTACCACGACTGCTACTACTACTACCACACTACTACATTTATAATATAGAGGGAAAATTTCAACTAAATCAAAAACAATAAGTGCACGAATATTGTCAAAAGAGCGTAGCTCAAGAATTGATTTAGGTATTAAGTTGGAACTTTCAGAGAATGCTTAAAGGGGAAGATCAATTGACAAAAAGGTAATATATGCATGTCAGGGTTAAAAACTGTTGAAAAGACTTCTGTATAATACAAATAACAAGCCAAGCAATGGATTCGTATAGAAAAAACCCAAAATATATAAACAAATTCCAAATAAAAAAAGAACAGGTACTAATTTTAAAAAAATTTCCACAAAACAAGTTTTTCAAAGAAAAGTAAAGAGCTCCATTATACCAAAAATGAACAGATATAAAGTCAAATAATCTTCCAAGCGTAAAACAACCAAAAATCACCATCAATAAATAAATGAACCGAAAACGAACAGTAATTACAGAAAATAACCGAGTTAAACTCAAAACGAGTAAAAATAACATGAATAGGGCTGACAACCCCCACGCCTTCTCAAGAACAGAACATAATTTGAACTTTACTGAAAACAAAATACATTTTAAGGAATAAATATCAGTATTTATATTTTAAACGGGCAATCCACGGTCATTCGTTTTTGTTTTTTTAGTAACGTGCAAATTATGGTCTGGTCTTGAGGAGGCATGGGGGTTTTCAACTCTACTCATGTTAATTTTTGTTCATTTTTAAGTTTGACTCGGTTTTTTTTTGTAAGTTCTTTTCGTTTTCGGTTTTACTTATTTATTGATAGTGATTTATGGTAGTTTTACGCTTGGAAGATTATTTTACTTTATTTCTGCTCATTTTTGTTTAATGGAGCTCTTAACTTTTATTTGAAAAAATTGGTTTTGTGGAAAATTTTTTTAATTCATTGTGTAAAGAAGTAGTCTGTGAAACCATATATTTATGATTCAACTCTGGTACTGATCTCGGCTGCAATGCTTACTTGATAGGCAATCTCTTAAATGAACGAGCCTACCCTAGGTGTAGAGTATACATATTTTTACCTATTGCCATTTGAAAATTTTCAACCAAAACTTTTACTGTGACTGAAACTTATGTAGATTATATTTTAGCAAATTAACATAATTAGGTGTGCAAATCATTAAAGGATTGGAAAATGAAACTTACTTTAGAAAGCGATTATTTTTGTTTCCTAAGCACAAGACAAAACACAAAAGTGGGGGGCTCAGGGATGGCAACCCCCTCCTATTTAGGGTACTTTCTGTTCACCTTCAGCTTTGATATTTCTCTTTATTCTCATGACCAATCGCTAATTCTCTTAGTTCAATTGTCAACTATCGTTATATCAGAATTTCTAGACGGATATCAGATACGAAGAGAGTCTTTAGAGAAACAAATTTATTTACTATTTACATCTGTAATAAGTGATTACGACTCAGGATAAACTTCCCCTCTTTGTACAGGTCAATGAGCCTTTGAGGGATTTATAACATCTAATATTGTATGTGTATTTAATGAAGAATAAAACTTATCTTATCTTACACACTAAGAAAAATTCCAGCTGAAACACTAAATGGGCTGCCAGATCTATGTGCTAACATTTTGTAAAATTACGAATTTGTAACGTCAAATTTTACGAATTTGTACTTCTAGGCTCTTAGTAGTTTTGTGTTTTCAATTCCTATACAAGGACTTGACTTAGGACACTAAGGGAGGTAAATATGACAGAGAACAATGAGATGAAGTTCTGTTCCACTTCTCCTACTGAGTACCCTTTAAAATACTCCTGTTTAAGCGCGTGCTTGTATAATATAACACACATAATATATACAATAATAATATATATATAATATATACTTAATATATATATATATATATATATATATATATATATATATATATATATATGATATATATATACTTAATATATAATATATATATATATATATATATATATATATATAATATATATATATATATATATATATATATATATATATATATATATATATATATATAATATATATATATATATATACATATATATATATATATAAATATATATATATATATATATATATATATATATATATACATATATATATATATATATATCTATATATATATATATATATATATATATAATATACATATATATATATATATATATATATAATATATATATATATATATATATATATATATATATATATATATATATATATATATAATGTTTATATCTAGAAATGACAATTAAGATAATTAGTTCTTTAGAAGATCAGAGAGGACAAAGCCAATTTTAATGATACTCAAAAAGTAATTGCTATACACGGCGTTTTTTTCTTCCTTCATATCTGGAGAAACATGACCTATGCTAACTGATAAAGCCCTTATCAATAAATTCGTGTTGATATCTATCATACCGTCTGTCATTAAATTTGATTTTTGTATTCCTGTCGAATTTTATTTTCATTAATCTTATCGCCGGTTATCAGTTCATTTCTCAATCCAAAACAAACTGATAAAACTTTTATCAATTGGATTTTTTTATTCTTTTTTTTAATCAGTGTTGATTGCCTTATTCGGAGTTTCCATGTGTTGCGTAAGCACTTTGCTCAGATTAGACACTTCTACTATGCACATTCCTATCAAAATCTTTGCTTAAATTAGAAGTGGCTGAACACATTTTTTTTTCTACAAAAATAAACTTAGCAATTGAAATTAAACCATAAATGTGATGAATGGGAGGGTCTTTCTCTCTAATGTTTATATTAAAATAATTCAATACAATTGGAGCTGCACAAAACATAAATCTATATAATTAAAAATCTAAAAGAGAAACAAGTTATTATAGATGTTTTCACATCAGTAGGCTACAGCTCAGACTAATTTGTAAAATTAAATCTATTTTCGTTTACCAAAAAAGAAGTTTTTCGAAGAAAAGTAAAGAGCCATATTAAAAACTAAGACAATAAGAAATAAAACTATATAATATTCGAACTTAGAAGGATCATTAATTATTATCAAAGAATAGAAGAAACCCAAAGCGATCAAAATGAGTTATCAAACGAAACCTAAAGATAATGTATTCTGCTAAAAATGAATAGAAAAATATAAAATCAAACAGAAATTAAAATGAATGATCATGTCAAACTTAAAACTAACAGAGAATGCCACAAATAGATGAGGTCGACCAAGTTTCTCCGACCACCCCTTCTATGCGAAATAGTTGGGAAACTAATAAATAGTGTACAGAATTCTTACCGCTTTTTACCTTGGCAGTTCTACAGCGGTAACTCTGAAAAATCAGACAATTTAAAATTAACAGCGAAAATAGAAATAGAGTCTGTAAAACAAAAATAAAAAAAAATATTGGAGTAATAATTTACAGAAGAAAAGATTAAAATTTATCTTAAATCAGGGTTTTAACCTATGTAGAACAAATATAAATAGTAATAAAATGTTGAACTAATAGTTCGTCTTCTAATATCTCAATCTACCTCTGTGAGTCCAGGAAAGTTATATCATTAGTATGAATACATTTTATTACAATATTACTTAAAAAGTTGGAACAATCGTAACATATAATACTGATATAATTGCGCTATTATAATAATTATGTACTAGGCCATGGTTTCACACTGGTAGAAGCAACGATGTTTACTTCCGATTTCTAAAGCCTAGCAACCGATACCCTTTAGATCGCAATAATAATTACAAAAATATACCCCAAGCTTTAAATGAAATTATAAACATGAAACTATAGATATAGATAATAGTATTATATATACATACAATAATACAATAATTAAGAAAAAACTATCAAAACAAATAATAAAATTACAATATGAATATAAAGTTCATAGCCCTTGTAACTAAAAGCCGCGCATGACAGAAACTCCTTTTTCTACAATTCGATTGTACAATGATTATAATAAGAAAATATTGAAGTCCCAAGTTAATTTTGGAAAAAAAATCGATTAAAAAAGGTGGACCTTTTCATAAAATGATCATGATTTTAGCAAGAAAGGGTGCTAGCTGTCCCCCTCTCAGATATCTCCATATTCCACTTGGACAATTTTGTATATTCATTAGACGGGAAATTGAATTTTCCCTCGCATGTTTAAGTCAGAGAAAATGCTTTAGCGTTACCCATAGTAAAAGGCTATAAGGCTTCGATGCATTATTATTTATTCATTTAGTAATTTTATCCCAGAGGAAATTCATTTGGGAGAACTAGTCGTTCCCTTCTTAAGAGCCAAAAGTGAACGGAGGGCAACCAGCCACCCACCCCACTCAGTTTTACCCCAAATGAATCCCATCAAAAATTATAGATGGCCCTTTTTTTAAAATAGTTCTATGGTCAAACAACCATGGCTCCGAGGTTGGCAACCCCTCTTCCATCCCCCAGGGCAAGGGCTGTAAGTTATGCAAGTTCCCTATTATTAAGATTAATTTAAAAACTTGTTCCACAAAAAAAGTTTTTCAAAGAAAACTAAAGAGCTCCATTAAACCAAAAATGAGCAGAAATAAAGTCAAATAATCTTCTAAGCGTAAAATTACCACAAATCACCATCAATAAATAAAAGAAACCCAAAGCGAACAGAAATTACAATAAATAACCGAGTCACACTCGAAACGAGCAAAAATTAACATAAGTAGTTATAACAACCCCCGTGACTTTTCAAGACCAGAAGAAAATTTGCACTTTATTGAAAAAAATATAAATGGAATGTGCAGTGTCAGTTTAATATACATATACTGATATTTGTTAATCAAAATGTTAATATTATTTTATTTATCAAAGTTATAAAAGTAAAAACATTTATATTTTTTCAGTAAAGTGCAAATTTCGTTCTGGCCATGGGGAAGGCATAGGGGTCTGCGCCCAGCTTATGTTAATTTCTGCTCGTTTTGAGTTTTGACTCGGGTATTTATTGTAATTTCTGTCGTTTTGGACTTCATTTATCAATTCATGGTCATTTGTGGGAGTTTTACGCTCGGAAAATTATTTGACTCTATGTCTGCTCATTTTTTCTTTAATGGAGCTCTACTTTTCTTTGAAAATTGTTTTTTCGAAAAGTTTTTTAACTTAATTTCTGTTTGTTTTTTATTGACATAGTCTTTTTCGTGATTTTTTTTATCTTTAAGGTTTTTTCTATAACGATCCATAGTTTGACTTGCTATTTCTGTATTAGAGAAACTTTTTCACCAATGTTTAATCCTGACACAAATAGTATTGTTAAATTTGATTTTAAACCTCGTTAAGCTGACCTGAAAAATAAAACATAATCTCGTTCCCAAAAAATTTTGTCTATGCTCTTTGACAACTTGGATACACTTACACTATTTGATCTATTTAAATTGTAAGAGCAGAAGTAGTAATAGTAGTAGCCCCAAAAGTTTAATCTTAGTACCCCCCGCCGTTCTAAAAATGGCACTTGAACTTTTTGATTTAGTTCAACATCCGCCTAAATATACCTGGAAGCTCCACTTCAATGCTCTTAGCTTGCGTAGTAGCAATAATTGTAGTACCATTAGTAGTAGTATGCGCATAGCAGCTTTTTTTTTTCTTCAACATCCTCTTAAACACACGCTGAAAGTTTAAACTTAATACCAAGGACCATTCCTGAAGTATTTCTAAGACGTCCTCTTAAACAACCTGTGAGGGCATAGTGTGTTTCGATTTAGTTCTATACAGTTTCAATATTTCCCAAACTTTTCACCTTGATACCATTAGTTTTAGTAGCTGCAGTAGTAGCAGTAGAATTAATAGTAGTAGCCTTGCTTAAGTGGCAGTAATAGTAGTAAAAGTAGTAACAATAGTAGCAGTAGCAGTAGTATGAGTAGAAGCATTAGTAACACGGTGCAAATATTTTCTTTTGGTTACTTCAACATCCGTCGCAACAAGCCCTGTCAGATGATTTTTTTTCGTCAGATGATTTTCTCCTTTTAGCATTCTTTGATAGTACCCACTTAATAATCAAATCTAGAGATACACTCTTTTGACAATGTGCGTGCACATAGCGCCTTGATTTAGTTCGAATTTTATCTCGATATTTTAAATGGTGTAGTGAGGTAGCAGTAGTAGTAAAAGTAGTTTTAGTAGTAGTGGTAGCATGCGATTATTCCCATTTTGAGCATCTCCCTTATTATTTCCTGAATGTTCCAAATTAATATACCCAGTCATTCATAAGTTACGCCCTTTTGACAATCCGTATACAACTAACGTGTTTTGATTTAGTTCAAAACTCTTCTCAACATTCTCGGAAAGGCTCACCTGAATTACCTTCATATTTTTCGAATGTAAAGCTCAAACATGCATTCCTTTCTCAATAACTTATACTATATGTAAACAATGGACGAATTGTCTAACTTACAGTCGTTAACCTGAGAACTGTAGGGAGGTTGACATCCCCAAAGACAAAATTACTGGACCTTTCAACAATGCTGAACAAATAGTGCTTTTAAAATTTTGATCGGGTGTGTTTTGGGGAATGATGGGCTTGTAGGGGAGAGGCTGGTTGTCCTCAATTCACTTTTGACTCTTAAAAGGACACTAAATCTTCCAACTTCCTATCAAATGAGCCCCAACCGATCCGAAGTTTATACGACCATCCGTGCCATAAAAACCTTACATGCCCGCTGTATAAATTACAACCCTAGCCCCTGGGATCTAGAGGGTTGTGACCACCCTGAAGGCATTGTTATATGCTCTTTGGACTGTTGTGAACAAAATAGCTATCTCACCATTTTTGTCGGAAGCGTTTGGAGAAAAGAGGGGGTCAGGGAGAGGGGGGCTAGTTACCCTCTATCACTGTATACTCTAAAAGAGAACTAAAACTTTAAATTTCCAATCAATTAGCCTGCTGTAACGTTCACATAAACACCCCCTCCATGAAAAGATTATATGCCTCTGGGGCATAACTTACAACCCTCGCCCCCAGACTCTGGGGGGGGGGTTTCAACCCTAAAGGCCTTGTTATGTGGTCTTTGGACTGTTTTTGAACAAAAAACTGTCTTAAATTTTTAATGCATTTGGGGGAAATAGACGGTGGACCGGGGGGGGGGGGGGGTAGTTGCCCTCCGATCACTTTGACTCTTAAAAAAGGCACTAGAACTTCTGATCTCTAATCCAATTAGCACACTCCAAATTTTATGCGACAACCCTTTCCTAAAAAGCTTTATATGCCCCCGGGTAAAACTTACAACCCTTCCCCTGAATGCTGTGGGGAGGGTGTCATCTTCAGAGACATAATTACTGGACTTTGCAACTATACTGAACAAAACGGCTATTTCATAATTTTGATTAGGTTGTATTTGGGAATCGATGGGTGTAGGGGGAGGCCGGTCGCCTCCAACACTTTTGACTATTGAAAAGGGCACAAGCCCTTACAATTTCCAATTGAATAAGCCTCTTTTGAAGTTTTTGTGACAACTTCTATACAAAGTGCCCAAGTTTAAAAAAAGAAGAAAAAAAACCACTTTGTGCCCGCAACGGTCTTTACGTAGGGCAGCGCTATTGAGCTGCCTATGATATAGTGTGTTTACGGGAAGGATGGTATATCGGAAAACGAAAGTCCCAGTGGCCTTTTTAGGATTCAAATATGATCACAGAGCACCCCCCTCCCCCACGCCCTTTTCTTTCAAATTCATCCGATCAAAATTTTGAATTAGCCATTTATTCAAAATAATCCTAAGGTCAAATAACTATGCTTCTTGGTTAGACGCCCCCCCCGTCCCGCAGCTTCTGGTGCAAGGGCTGTAAGTTATGCTTGTTGTTCATTGTTAAATATAAGGTTTTTTTTATTAAAAGAAAGAGGGCATGTTTGATCCTGGATCTCCAAAAAGCTTAGAGTATTAAGGTGAAACTTAAAGGAAATGCTGAGAGGGGTGCCACCAAAATCAAGACATACTTTGTCCTTGCTGGCTGTGAAACAGGAATATCAGCAATATCTAAGTAACTGCTGATGGTATTAGGTTGAAACTTTCAATGTATGCTGAGGGGAGTTGAAGAGATATTGGAGGAGAACCGGCTTCCCTCGCCCCTTGTTGCCCTTTTTATGTGCCCTCTCTTCTTAACACTGATGACAATTTAATTTGGTGCATTTTATAATTGTGAACTGATCAAACTTCATAATTATCATTTTCTTTCAAACTAGTCAAAACATCTAATGGCTATACCTATGCCCCCACAGCCCTGGGGCAACAATTGTACACTATGAAATGTATCCATTATTTACTTGCAAGATTTATCATTATGAAAAGGGAAGTTTGATTCTGGGTCCATCCAAAAATGCCAAGGGTATTAAGGTGAAACTTTGGAAAATTTTGAGCAGCATCTTTAACTAAATCAAAAGTCACTATGTGCGTCCAGTTTATCAAAAAGGTGGATCTGCAATATGTTAAGAACGGCTAAGGATAAAAATTGGAAGTTTCAGGACATTTTGAGAGAGGATATTTTAAAGGGATGAGAGGTTTGCACGTTCCCCTCCTATGCCCTCTTTAGCTGCCTTCTCTCTAAAAGCATGTAATCAAAATTTTGAAATGGCCATCTCCTTCAAAATAGTCTAAAAGTCACTTAACTATGCCTGTTAAGTGGGATGGCATAGAACTCCAAAGCTTATGAGAGGAATGCCGAACACAATCAAAACACACTGTATGCATGCTAGTAATCAAAAGGGCTTATCAACAATATCTAAGGAACTGTTGAGGCTATCAAGCTGAAACTTAAAGGTATGTTGAGGGGGATGTGAAAAGTGACTGGAGGTGTACAAGCCCCTCCCTTCAACATTGGTTAAAATTTTGAAAAGTAATTTTGTTCAAAACAGGCAAAAAGGTCTAGTAACTATGTGATCGGGGGTACAATGCCACCCAAAGCCCCCAAGGTAAGGATTGTAAATCATACAATTATCCTTTTTTAATTACAGGATCTATCGTAAAGAAAAGGGAAAATGCTGAACTCTGAGTAGGATCAAAATGGTTATGTGTATTAAGGTGAAACATCGAGGAATATTGAGGGTTATGTGAGGGTTAATACTATGTACATCCATTTTTTTCAAAAAGGTGTATCTACAATATCTTGAAAACGGCAGAGGATATTAAGTTTCAACTTTTATTGCATGTTGAAGAGGGTGTTCAAAAATGGTGGGAGGGCAACCAGTCCTCCTCCCATGCTTGTTTATCTGCAACCTCCGCAAATACATCTGACCGAAATTTTGGAATAGCCATCTTATTCTATTTAGAATAGCCATCAAAGGCTAAGGGCATAAAGGTAAAACCTTTAGGAAATATTGAGGGGGGTGTCAATCAAAAACATTATAGGCAGGAAGGCATTCAAAAGAGGACAATAGCAAAATCTAAGGAATGGCTAAGCGTATTAAGTTGGAACTTTTAAATTTAGTTTAGAAGGAAGTTGAAAAAGAAACGGAAGCCCCCCTCCAGCCCCCCTCCTTTTACCCTTTTAGATATTTCCCCTTATACTAATGATAATTTTAAAGCCGTTTCATTCAAAGTGGTTCCAAAGTCTAATAGTTATGCCCCCAAACGCCTGGGGAAGGATTGTAAATTATCTAATTTATCCATTCTTAACATGTAGGCTTTGTCATTGGGAAATTTGGTAATGTATAATCCTGAGTGTGTCCAAAAAGACTAAGGGTATTGTGGGGAAATATTGAGGTATGTTGAGGGGTATATTGATCAAAACCAACGGCACTATCTGCATCTAAGTTACCAAAAAGGTGTATCTGCAATATGGTAGGAGCGCCTAAGGGCCTGAATATTCACTCAAAACATGATATGTCCATCTCAGTTGTCAGAAGAGCGTATCTAAAATATTCCAAAGCGGCTAATGGAATTTTGTTGAAACTCAGGGAACGTTGAGGGGTATTGAAATAGACCGAAATCCACTAATTAGAAACTGTTAACATAAAAAAGGTTATTTTAATTTTTATCCTAGAGACATGGCAAAATTGTGAAATATTCATTATTTGAACCTTTAAAAAAAAGTTTGGTAATAAAAAAAGTAATTAATGTATAAAAATAAAATGAAAAAGAACATCTCATTCCAAGATGGTTTCAGGCCGCCATCTCCCCCTCCCCACTCAGAAACGACCCACTAATAGTCCTTCATAATATCCGATGTGAATTATGTCTAACTGCACACAATTTCAAGAAACATAACCTGAATCCACTTGGTCATTACTAGGAAACTACTTCTTCCCCCACCCCTCAGCACCAATAATAAAAGCGTAGACCAAAAAAACACATGAGAACCAAAAAGGATTTGGCAGCAACTCCCGAAGACTCATTTAATTTTCATGCGAAGGCCCAATGAGGCTTAAAAATTTAGGCCATTAAAACTTCTCCCATAGGCATTTGCCCCCCCCCCTTTTACATATACCTATTGCCCTTTTTAACAGTGCACACTGTATTATGGAGTAGATCACTTCAGCTAAATAAAGTATTAAAATAAACGCCAGAGACATTTTTGTGCAATAAGAAGGGAGGTATCACCATGCAGCACCCTTGTGAAAATTGATATATAATTCCTCTGCATTTCCAGGAATATTTCTGGTCTGCGCTGTTATGGTGAAAGTAAAGAGTAACATTAAACCCTAAAATGAGCAGAATTTATTCCGTATAGAAGAGGGATGTCTCTTCCTCACCCCCTAATGTTCATAGAAACTTCGGAGGATGCTCATTCGATCGGATATTGAGAGGTCTAATCACTTGTTTAAAAGTCAAAAGGGATTGGACCAAACAGCCCCTGTCCTAAAACTGTTTTGATATCTGGTCCTTTTGTTACCCATAAGGACATCTGTTCGACATATTGAGGCACCTATTTTGTACTTTTTCTCTGTGGCTGCTCAATTTTCCCTGTTGGGAATTTTGCAACAGGGGGATTTTCTGAGGGGGTGTAATTTTCCGGGAGAAAAATTTAGCAATTAATTCAGAAAGTCATCATCTGCTTCAAAATTTTGAATGAGGAAGACAAATTTTAATTTCATTCTTAAGTAGATTAATTTGAAACTTAAATTTAAAATTAATCTACTTGTGAGTTCATTTTTAAAACGAATATTCTTTAGCTCTTTCATTTTTTGTTCTTTTTTTAGTAGCACTTTCAGTCGCGATATTCATTCATTAATTAGTTAACACTAATTCAATTAAACAATTAAATCCATTAAAAATTGTTCCCAATGAGATACTGCAAACTGAGGCCTCTTTCTACCAAAATGAAAAATGGGAGGAGAACTCTGAACTTATCTCTAAAAATAGCGCCAGGCTAACTGCCAAAAATCTAGAAGCTTCATAAGAGACTGGTGTTTGTATGAACTAAAATCTTGACCCAAAGAAGATATCACAATGATTCTAACTTTCAGATTTGTCATAATCGACCTTTTTAATTATCTTGTTTTGAGTATGTATGTGTTGCATATGCCTCAAAAAATTTTCCAACATTAGACAACAGGGCAATAGGAAGAGACAAAACCATCTTGTATTGTTTTACTTTTTACTAATGACAAAAATTAGCTACTTTTCAATCCTTGCGGAAATATGAAAACTTCAGACAAGCATTAATAACTTTAAACAGAATGGGGATATTACATTGATATTTTTTCAAAACTAAATTTAGGATCCCGTTCGGGCCAGGTCCTTTCATTGAGCTTGTACTCCTTATTATTTACTGTAATTCATCTAGACTAATATCGTTTACTCTGTTTACGCTGTTATTTAACACGATTTTAACCTCTTACTAAGATTACGATGATACTCACTGTCACTGGATTTTTCATCACGATGAAACCATTTGCAGAAAAGTTCTTTTCCTGCTTCGTTTACTGAGATAGTGTGTCTTCCGTTATCTTTGTAAATGTGGATCGGCCGTTCAATACTAATACGGGACTTGCATATTTGATGTATTCTGTACCACGGATCAGAGCTGCCTTTGGTTGATAAAAACTTTCTCCAGTCCTCTAATTTGGCTTTTAGGATTGTAGATTTTTATTTTTTCTTGAGTACTTTCACATCTTTACGCTGTCATTCAACAGATACTGTGCATTGAATCGTTGATGGTCGCGGTATTCTTTTCTAAGAAGTCTTTGCTCCTGAGTCCGCCACCTGCCATATGTACTGGCATTAGCAGAGTAAATAGGGACGAATTCAGACGTAGCTTTAAGGCTTAAACTTATCATACATTTTATAGATTGTTCTCTTTCTGGCTGAAATGACAGGGGCATAGCATACATGTCATCAACGCCATCCAAAAGTTTTTTTTTTCAATTAATTTTTTTTTAATCAAAACTAGAATCAGCGATGGGGACATGGTCACAAGAATTAAAAGACAACTTAAACATAGTTTACTTATAGTCTGTATGGGAAGAGCAATTTTCAACTGCAGGCCAGTTTTCCTGATAATTAGTAAGTTTTCTACTAGGTAGAGTCAAATCAGGACTGGAATACGATCCATCATAAGTTTCCTGATAATTAATAATTTTTCTGTAAATTAATCAGATAATTGATCAGTTTTCTACTAGTTAGAGTCAAGTCAGGACTGGTATACGATCCATCATAAGTTGATGAATCCAAGTCATTCAGCAACATTAGAGACCTACATGAGAAGAAGTCCTCCAGTTCTTTCCTTTTGCATTAGTAGGAACATTGAATATCAAAAGCGAGCCCTTCACATTGAAGTCACCTCCTATAATTTAGGTTGAATAGGATTTCTAGCAGTCTATAATAAACAGGGGAATACTCAAATAAGGGGGAGGCAATAAAATGAAGCTATTGTTTACCGTTGATTTTTTTAAATAGACTACGGCGATTATAGGACACATTAATTTTCTCATTGTTCGTAACTTAAATCTCTTGTGAATGCCTTTCTTACAAGTACTGCTGCACTGTAGAATTTCGTTTCTTCGTCCGACTTAGAGGAAGCTTTAATCTAATGTGTAACACCAGAAAATTTCCCGAAATGCTAATATACGGCTCATGAAATAAAACAATGTCCGGGTTTGACTCCACTGGGAATTTCTTAAACTGAGAAGATGTCACGAAAGAACGTTGGAGGCTAATTTGCAGGAATTTTTAAGCGTCAGAAATACCTAACTCTGTTATTTGTAAAGAATTTGGCATTTCTAAAGAGTTAGAAATACCGGGTTTGAGGCACTCATTGACTGACAGTATAAAAAAAGATGCACGAGATCCCACATTCTAGGTCTATAATGAAAGAAAGATTAAGACGACTAGGCTCCGCCTTATGGACGAAGGATGATAGATTAACAAAGACTGTGCTTTTTGTCCATCCATATGGGCCCAAACGGAGAGAAAGTAGTCTCCTAATTGGGTAAGAAGAGGTTTTAAGTAGAGACGTAGAAGCAATTGAAATTTCATGGGAGGCACTAAAGAGACTGGGGCTTACGGAGTTTACGGTTAAACA